>BQNB010004480.1:0-107602 GCA_026074375.1 Tanacetum coccineum | reverse complement strand
TTGGTACGAGCCCTGAACTGATAGGTCCAGGCGTCAACAGGATAGGAGCGGGTCCTGAACTGAATTGTACAGGAGCCATTAGTCTTAGAGAGAGAAAGTATCTTTCTAGAGAGAGAAAGTGAAAGTAAATCTATTAGCATGAAATGAAACAACCAACCCTTTCTCATGGGTGGGAAGGGACATATATACAAGTGTTTCTTTATAACTACGAGCTATGCTAGACCAATTAGCGGGTCCTGACACTCCTTCTCCCAAATTTTCATAAACTTAAATCAATTGAGACCCAAAATCTCAACAGATTTGAAATTTTTGCTCGGGGGAGAAAATGTGATTTAATTATGAAAATCTGATATAAAATGTGATCTTTTAAATTCAAGTGTAGGCTCCTCCATATGTGCTAAACCTTTTCGAATACCGATGCACATATTAAGGGGGAGCGAATGGTATATGATGGCGAAGAGAACAGTACCAAAAGACCGACCCCGTATTTACTTTATCGGAGTTATAAGGATGGTATGGTTAGGTACATGTTCCCATGATCCCGCCAGAACCGGAGGGATCTACCCAGGGACAATCCACTAGTTAGTGTAGAAGTCCTTAGGTATGATTACAAAAGGAGTTATGTGAGAATAAGGGAATAGTGCGGACTAAGATAGAGCTAGTACTGGAATAAACCCAACAAGGTTCTAGTTATGAAGTCTCGGTAAGCACTGAAGGGGTTGAAGAATGAAAAAGAAATGTTAAGATAAAGGGTGAAAAGAAAGCAGCCCTCCTTAAACATTAGGCAGAAACCGGGTCAATACATATGCTGTCAGAATCACATGGTTGATTGCTGACATTGAAGACAAGTATCATGGACCCAGTGATACGCTGCACAACCCTCCCTAGCTACTCAAGATCCCTCAAAGGATTCTTGTTTCACTTCTCACGGAGATCAATACAATTCTATCATCTTTCTCACTCCGAGTTAGTCGATATTGAAAAGGTGGCAGTCCGCTCCAGCCTCCGACCACTAAAACCAAAAATGCACTATTGAGTCTAGAGCCTTGAGATCATCCAAAAGTCTCGTTAGGACACTTATCCATATTGAGCTTGTTTCTCACACACTGTGACAACAAGTAAAGATTTTAAGAGTCCTTCGCATTATCCTCGTGGTATTGCCAGAACATCCGAGTGATACGAAAGTACTCACAATGAAGATGGAAATCCTTCTAGAGCCAACATCAAACAAGCTCTTGGTAGGTGACATGTGAGATCCACTATGGATTAAACTTGTGACAAATGGAAAGCAACGATGGTGTGATTCTTTGTGAATCAAACTTGTTCTAGGTTATGAATTGACGAATCATTTTGGAAAAACCTCTCGATGTGCTCTACAACTGATTTTCTAGCACATCGATTGTGAACTTCTTTCAAAACAAATGAGTTTCTAATGAAAGTTGATTTTGTGCTATCAAACACTCTCGATGTGTCACAAATACTTTCTCAAATGACACATCGATTGATTTTCAAATCAAGTTTTCTCTTTAATCGGTAAGATAGTAACTAACCGATTCACTCTTATCGTGTTGTCTGCTTTGAGACGTTCCGATATAGAGAACAGGCAAGTATGGAGATTTTGATGGTTACACATCAGATGATCTGATACTTATACTGGAAATCTGTTCAAGGATATCTTCTTTAAAGATGATCTACTTGATCACAGGTCGGATTCCCTTACACGGATCCGGAGTGTTAATCCAACCAGACACGGGCGAATGACAAAGCCAAATACGTCCACACACTTATTGCTAACAATTTTTATACAGGATCAAGTTATGGTGGAAATGGAGATACCTCATTCCAGTGGAGTCAGTCACAAGCCCATGCTCACATTTAATGTGTATTCAATCAAAAGACACCATGACCCAAAAGACCTATAAACCAGCTTCCGCTACTCTGATAAGTAATGTCATGATCAAGAAAAGTGTGAGCATGCTGGTCCGAAAGTCACAACGTCACATGAAGGTAATGCTACCTAACAAGGATGATCAAGAGATTTAAGATGGATGATGATCTCAAAGAAAGCTCAAAGATCGCACTAGCCTAAGGGACAAATCTCAAAGTTCACTACATAATGTACAAGGACCACCATAGATTGAAGAATCAAAGAACTTATGAGCTACAGAAGAAGTCAATGAAGTAGATATGCTAGAGATTCATAATGCATTATTCTTATTGGTGACCTCCCTAATGGGAAATGGTTAGATTATGAAAAAGACTCGATCGCCCCGTGTATAATCTAGAATAACATAGCTTATGTTGTCTAATCGTAAGCGTATGACTAATAGTATTAGGCCGGGCCTTTAGCCCACGTGTAAGCCCATACTCAAGCCCATGGGGGCCTAAACACTCTTATATATAAACCCCTTCCAGCCATGGGAAATCAGGCCATGTGGAAATGTTGGTGTTCATTTTATCACAAAGCTTCCATTTGCATTTTCTCTCACTAGAAATACTTCACTTTCTCTCTCTAGATAAATTGCCAACCCACATCCATGCATGTGATTATTGATATCGATGTTTATACTACAATACCCCACATAACTACATAGGTGCGTGTAGGGACTTTTAACTTGGGCCGGGCTTTGGGATGACTTGGCTTAGCCGATACACATACAAAATTAGCATACAATTACGAGCCCATTTACCATCTAAGCCCTATTAAGATGGTATAATTAATTAAGTGACCAAGACCTACTATAATGAACGAAACTTCCTTGTGACGACTCAATATTTCGAGGCTAACAATCATCCCCCGGAGTGAGTTTTCATGTGACACTCCTTCATGAGATCAATGAGGATTGCTTTTGTCCGTTAAATCTTGTGGTCTTGTCTCTGAATTGCATTGTAGCTTTGTTCCTTCCATGGCTTTCGTGATCTTTGATCTTGAGCCTTTTGTCCATTGTCTTTCGACTTCGTCTTTATGTCCGAGATCTTAAAATCTTTCTTGCTGTCTTGATTCATCTATTTGCCACCTTGCGCATCTGTAGTCTTGACCAACATGCTTCATACTTGCATCATCTTGAAAACTTGCTAACAATCTCCTTGATAGACTTGAATATCTTTGAAGGAAGATCTTGAATATCAGAGTTTGCGGAAGTCTTTGTCTTTAATTCTTGAGCTTTCATGATTCTTGAATCTTGATGCTTATAGAATTGTCTTTATATGTAGTTTGATGCAGCGCATGTTGGTAATGAAAACCGACTTCAGCTGGAAAAGAGCATCACATCTCCATCTTATGTATCCTAAATAAAAATAGTTACCATAAGCGGTGTGGACGAATAAATGGCTTTATCATTCTTCCGAATTTGGTTAGATTAAACCTCCTGGTTACGTAGGACCGTTTTACAGTATAAATACTGTACTGATAGAATACAGGTAGATTCAAAGAAACTTCCTTGGACCGGGTTTTCCAGCTCAAGCATAGGGACCCATTCTAACACAGATGATATAAGAATTGCCATGCTTGCTAGTTCTCATTACCGAAACGTCTCAAAGCAGACAACACAATAAGAGTGAATTAGTTAGTTACTATCTTTCTGATTATGACGTCAATCATATATGGACTCTTTATCGATAATCCATGTTAACACAAGCTATGATTCATATAGAATCTTTGCAAGTCACCTACCCAGTGCGTTTGATGATACACTGACGAAGGAATTACCATTCGTCAATGTGAAATACTAAAGATATCACTCTAATGTTCCTGGCGAGAATCACAAGGATAATGCGTAGGACTCTTTAACACTTGTAAACTTAATTATGTTCAACAAGTGTCTGTCATGGAATGTGTCCTAATGAGATTTTATTGATGATCTCTTGCTCCAGACTCTATTTAGTTGCGTTAAGGATTTAGTAATCGTGAGTCTGAGTAGACTGCGCCACCTATTTAAATATTAGACTAACTCGAATAGAAAGTCAATAAAGTAGTCAATTGTATCTCTGTGACAAATAGCAAGTTTTCTTTGTGAGAAACTCCCGAAATGGCTGGGGAGGGTAGTGCAGTGCATCAACTAGGTCCATGATGTCGCTTCCAATGTCCAGTAAACACCATTGTGATCTGACAGCATATGTCTAGACCCGGTTTTTCTGCGCTAAGTGTATGGAGGGTCTTCTTTCTCTTAGAACCCTTTTATCCATACATTTTTTTTAATTTCTTCAACTCCTTCAATGCTTACCAGACGTCCATTACTAAACACCGTTGTTGTGATTGTTCTAAGTGTTAGCTCAATCTTAGTCGCATTCTTCCCTTATACACATTCATCTCCAATCAGACCAAAGAACTCTATTTCTAACTATGGAGTATCCTTGGGTAGATCCCTCAGTTCTGGTTGGATCATAGTACTAATACCTAACCTAACTACCTTATAGACTCAGAATCGGCCGTGAAATACAGATTGTTGTAAGGTATGGATCGTAACCATAAAACCTTTTTCGAAGAGTAATCAAGCACTTTGAGTCGATAAGATGCACTTATTATTTTCAAACACATTTTAAATACATTTCCTCCCCTTATTTTAAAAACTAATCACTTAGTTTTTGAAATACTTTGTGATTAAAATGTGGGTCTTGACATACCATGGAAAACTTTAACTTAGCATACTTACATGGAACATAAACTTGGCTCCCCCTCAATTTTACATATGTTTGACACCAAAATTCAATGATACAAGTTGTAAAATAATATAAAATTGAGGTTGAACACTTAGTTCATCTTATAACTCTCATTCTATTGAATGTCCTTATTATCTTTTGTTATTAAGAGACTTTTTTCTTGGGAATGGTTTGAATACATAAGAATGGTTTGTAAATATGTATCTAAACTCCTTAAATGTTGTTTTTCGAAAAACTCCCCCTTGAAAGATGGATGTGTTAAACATACAAATTTGAAAGATATGAATTTGTCAGTGAGATATCTTGAAAAAATTGTGTTCAACATTTGAAAAACAACATGTAATAAGACTTCTCTTCCAAACTCCTAAGGGAAAGCGCACTTATGCGTACACTATCCCTTTATCATGAGCTTAAAACTTTTAGAATTCTGGAAGAGCAGATCAAGACGGTGGAAAAGTTTAATGCTCTAATACAAAGTCAGTAACCCAACAATCACTTCACTTCATTATCATGTTGCTAGAATTCAAGAAGAAAAGAGAAGGAAATTAGAAGAAGTTTAAAGAGAGAAAATGGTTAATTTACTTGCAAGACAAATGTTTACAAAATGAACCAACACCATTTTCCTTGATGGAAAATGATATATATACCCTACACAACTACATGGGGCGTGTGGGCTTTTACTTGGGCCGGGCTCGGGATTGACTTGGGCTTTAGCCCGATACACATACAATATTAGCTTACATTTACGAGCCCGTTTACCCTTCTAGCCTATTACAACGTATAATTAATTAAGTGACCGAGACCTATTATAATGAACGAACTTCCTTGTTTGACTCAATATTTTGAGGCTAACATCTTCTTTCCATTTAATACTTAACCTCGTTTTTTGCCTTATAAGCCCAAGCCACTTCGTGGCTTATTAGTGGCTTTTTAGAGCTTATTTGATAAGCTGGGTTAGCCAGCTTATTTTTCTTAGGATACTTATAGCTCTTAGCATTTTTCCTGTTTTTCTTAGAATTTTTCATAATCATTTGTTATTTTTAATTAATTTTCAAAACTTAAAAATTTAAAAAAGCCATAAAAAATAGAAAAAGTTTTTAGAAAATTACAAAAAAATAGATTTTAGTTTTAGAATAAATTCTTTTAGGTTTATAAGCATTAAAATTATTTTTACCCTTTTTAGATTTTAATTTCCATTTTTAACTTTTTAAATTAGTTTTATAAAATAGATTTTTATTATAAAAAGAAGTTAAAAAATATTTTTCTGAGCTTTTATAATATTTTAGACTTTTCTAAGTTAGAAAATCATTTTTTAGAATTTTTAGGTATTAATTTGCTATTTTCTAGGATATTAAATAGATTAAATTCATTTTTAATTCATAAAAAATTATTAAAAAGCCAAAAAAAATAATTCTTCTTAGAAAATTTTCCTTTGTCATTTTTAAGATTTACATTCAAAAATTTCATTTTTAGGATTAATTTTGCCTTAGTTGATAATTTAGACGCGTTTTTAGGATTTCTCGTTTGCATTTTTAGTATACATTTAGTTGATTTAATTGTGTTTGTTGTTATTTGCTTTAATTTTCTTGCAGAAATAGATAATCAAATTAATCTTCGTTACCATTCAAATCATTTTCCAAATAAGAACGTGGTTTTAATTTCATAAATCATTGGCGAAACGACTCTGGAATCATACTTTCCCCGGTTTATAATGTAAATATTAAATATATTATCGTTGTGATTTTTCTAACTCCTTTCTCCCTCATAGGGTAGTTTGGGAATTTCATGTTATTCTTTATATTTTATCATTACGTGTGGTTGGATTTACAAGCAATCAATTTCTTTACGTCGCTGCCTGGGGATCTGTGAATAAGATCTTTTGTTAAAGTTTGGGTCGATCGAGATTTTGAAAAACCTTTCGTTTTCGGAAGTTACGCTTTTAAAAAAATAAAAAAAAAATAAAAAAAATTATAAAATATAAAAAGTAAAAAATATTTTTCTTTTCTTTTATTAGTATAATTATCATAAAAAATCAAAAAAATCAAAAAATATAAAAATTGTCCAAAATAAAAAAAATAAAAAAAATAAACAAAGTTGGTAAAAGAACACCAACAAATAATACCTTCAATTGAGGTATTATCCATTAGTAAGTTCCCAACTCGAATCAAAGATTTAAAAACTTGCCATTTGTGTCATTTACGAGGAACGACTCACCTTAAAAAGTAAAATTTTTAAGAGTTACCGTGAAGTAAATTTGATTATTTGGTTTCAAGTTGTCTATCTCGTTATTCGTTAAAATAGATTGTTAAAAAAAATATAAAAAATAAAAAATAAAAATAATTTTAGTTTAAAATTTTCTTTTTCTATTTTGTGCATGCGCACTCGTTCTCAAACCCGCAACCTTAACCGTCAACAACAAGCCCCACCGGCTGTTGTAGAACCATTTAATTTAGAAGAACCTTTTGATAATCCTCCCCTAGTTCCAATGGCCGATAACCAGACTATGGCGGAATTGCTCCAAGCACCCACCGAGGGGTACGAGGATTCAATCGTAACTCCCAAAATCAACGCTAATTTTGAGTTAAAGCATGGTTTGATCAATCTTGTTCAAAACAAGCAGTTTTCGGACATGACAAAGAGGATCCACATGCTCACATCCGTTATTTCAACAAGATCACCTCAACGATGAGATTCCCGGACGTCCCGAGCATGTCAATTAATCGGATGCTTTTCCCATTTTCTCTCGAAGGTTCAGCCCGGATTTGGCTAGAGAAAGAGCCTCCTCGATCAATTTTGACATGTGATGATCTTGTTTCAAAATTCATTAATCAATTATTCCCTCCTTCAAAAACGACAAATCTTCGAAACGAAATCACGAGATTTCAACAAAGATTTGATGAGTTGTTTTACGAGGCTTAGGATCGATTTAATGATCTTCTTCGAGCATGTCCACATCACGGATTTTTAGAATTACATCAACTAGATACGTTTTACAATGCCTTAAATGCTAATGATCAAGATTCGTTGAATTCCGCTGCTGGTGGAAACTTTTTGGATAAGATGCCTCGTAAATGCTTAAAAATTATCGAGTGTAAATCTAAAGTTCGTAATTCATGAAACAAGGAAGTTGCCAAAGTGAGTTCGAGCTCATCTACCCCCAGAATTTCACCCGATGTTGCTGCTCTTACAACCGAAGTTTCCAAACTTAAGAATATGATGAAGACTATGCTTATCGACAAGCAAAAAGCCCAAGCTCCCGTGCCCGTAAAAGCGGTCGAGCAATTCAAGAGTACGTTTCACAAGCTGCTGCAGCTAATTTCAATCAAGGAAATACCAATTCTAGACCTCCGATGGTTGCAAACCAAATCCGACCTCCTGGTTTTCCTCCAATTCAAAACAATCAAAACCGTTTCAATCAGAATCAAGGAAATAATTTCAACCAAAATCGGGGAACCAATTTCAATCAAAACCGTGGAAATAACTTCTACCAAGGACAAGTTTATCAACCTCCGACTAGTCAACCACCGGTTTACCAAGCTCACCCTTATCAAGCTCCCGCTCCGCAAATGCAAGGTGTTTCAAAGACCGATTTTGAGAATTATGTCAAGGCTAATGATGCAATATTAAGGAATATGCAAAATCAAGGCCAAGGTTTACAAAACCAGATGACAAATTTAACGGAAATGCTTTCTAAGTTCGTAAATTCCAATACCGCTTCGACTTCGAGTTCAGGTTCTCTTCCAAGTAACACCGTTACTAACCCGAAGGAAGACTTGAAGGGTATTACTACCCGAAGCGGTGTTGCTTATCAAGGACCAATAGTAGAACATAGAACCGAGGTGACAAAGGACATGGTTTTTCCTACTAATAACGGAATTACCGAAGACGTCCAACCTCCGGTTGTCCCAGTTGAAAACCAAAATCCGGTTTCCGAGCCAGTTGATGCTCCCGTTAGTGCACCGATGCCTAACCCGAAATCGTTAATTCCTTATCCTTCAAGGCGAAATGATGTGAAGCGCTGTGAAAACGCTAACAAACAAATTGAGAAATTCTACGAAATCTTTAAAGATATGAGTTTCGAAATTAGCTTCATGGATGCTTTGACTCTAATGCCTAAATTTGCTTCAACTCTTAGAGCCTTAATCGAAATAAAGAAAAGCTTAGTGAGATAGCTAAAAAAACCCCCCCCACCCCTTTTGAACGAACAATGCTCTACGGTCATACTTACCAAGTACCTAAAAAACTTGGTGACCCCGGCAATTCCATTATCCAAGGTAACTTATTTCCCGGTATGGGATGAGAAGCTTAGCCTTGGCCAATCTATGGCGCTACGCAAAAATCTCCAGCCATTTTCCGTGTGGAAAAAGCTTGAACCTTCCAAACCTGACTCCGACATGCATGACACTAGAATTAGCGGACCGTTCGACTCACGACCGATTGTAGATCTTCTTCGAGCATGCCCACATCACGGATTTTTAGAATTACATCAACTAGACTTCGTGGTCGTAGATTTTGAACCAGACCCTCGAGTACCTCTAATTCTCGGGAGGTGTTTCCTTAAGACCGGTCGTGCTTTGATAGATGTGTACGAAGGTGAATTAACCCTTCGAGTAGGAAATGAGGCCATAACTTACAATCTTGATCAAACTTCGAGATACTCAGTTAATTATAATGATATAACGGCGAATCGAATCGACGTTGTTGAATTAGCTTGTGAAGAGTATTCTCAGGAAGTTCTAGGATTTTCAGACGTGATTGCCAGTGGCAATCCCACTCCCAGATATAACCCGATAGTTTTAACTTCTTCTTCGACTCTCACTCCTTTCGGGGATAGTAATTTTCTACTTCTAGAAGAAGCTGATGCTTTTCTTGCTCTAGCCGACGATCCAACTTCACCGAAAGTTGAAATGATAACCTAATTATGGACCTAGAAGGGACATTCTATTCTCGATGCTACTCCTTAATAGTGATCCTTTACCACCTCCGAACCAAGGAAATTATTTGCCGGAAATCAGAAAGGAACTTAAACTGTGTGAAGCTAAAACTGCCAAATATTCAATTGATGAACCTCTCGAGGTTGAACTTAAGGACTTACCACCTCATCTCGAATATGCATTTTTGGAGGACAACAACAAGTTGCCAGTCATTTAATGCTAAAGATTATGAGTGTTCGATGAAAGATCCGATCTTCATAAGGTTATAAAGTCAGAAAGCGAGGCTATCGCTGAAACTCTCCGACATAAGGGTATTAACCAGGAATTTGTTCTCATAAATTTAATGGAAGAGACTATGAACCGAGGTTCCACATCAGGAAGGGTTTATTCCAAAGATCATGATGTCATTAAGAAAGAGGTTGAATAACTTCTTGTGCTGGATTGATCTACACAATCCGGATAGTCCTTTGGTGAGATAGTGCAATGTGTGTCAAACGAAAGGAGGATGACCGTAGTGACAATGATGAAATGAGTTTAGTACAACTTATACTTGTACGGTGATAGAGAGACTTTGTATTGATTATCGTAGTTGAATGAACCACCCGGAAAGACCACTCCTTTGCGGTTTTATGGATCAAATGCTTGAGAGGACTCGCAGGAAATGAATATATTTTTTTCCTGTGTTTCTCGGGTTACATTCAAATACCATCGATCCAAAAGATCTGAAAGAACACATTCACAAGCCCATACAGAACGTATTTGCTTTACCGCCAGCAGGCTTTGGATTCTGCAATGCACAGGCACGTTTTAGAGGTGTATGATTGGCTATTTTCCATGATATGTTTGAAAAGAAGATGGAATAGGTTTTCTGGATGACTTTTCAATTTTCGGAATATCTTTCTCTACGGGCCTTTCCAATTAGAAAACAGCATGCTTAAACGTGTGTTTGTAAAGACACTATTTGGCTCATAAGTTGGGAAAAAAAACTATTTTATGTGAACGAAGGATCGTACTTGGACACAAAAATTTAAAAGAAAGGAATAGAAGTAGAAAAAGCCAAAATAGACGTAATGCTAAGTTACCTCAACCAACTACCGTTAGGGTATTAGGAGTTTTCTCGGACATGTAGGTTTTTTCGTTAGTTTTTTCAAGGGACTTTTCAAAAAATTTATCGACCCTTGATCTCATCTCCTGAGAAAAACAAAACCCTTTCAATTTTTCTCTGAGAATGCATTCAAGCGTTTCAGACATAAAGATGATTTAACCGAATGCTCCATATTATGATTGCCCTTAACTGGGACCAGCCTTTGAGCTTATGTGCGAATGCAAGCGACTATGCCATAGGTTTTGGGTTATGGGCAACGAATGAGAATCACTTTAGGCCTATACATTTGCAGCAAAACATATGACCGAAGGCAGAATTCGAACTACACCACAACGGGAAAGGAAATGTTAGCTGTGGTGGTAGCTTTTTGAATAATTCACGGTCATACATATCATGAATAAAAGCATAGTGTATACGGACCATTCCGCCCTTAAGTACCTATTTGCTAAAAAAGTAGCCAAAGCAAGATTGCTACGATGGGTTCTCCTTCTTCAGGAATTCGATTTTAACGTAATTGATACGAAGGGAGCCGAGAACTACGCGGCCGATCATCTTTCCCGATTAGAAAACCCGTATGAAAATGTTCTCGATCAAAGGAAATAATACGAAATGTTACTCTCGTGAACTTACTACCGGTGACTTCTCGTGGTGACCCAAGTACCCCGTGGTTTGCTGATTATGCAAATTACCACGCGGGGAATTTCATTGTCAAAGGAATGTCAACTCAGCAGAAAAACAAAATTTTCAAAGATGTCAAACACTATTTTTGGGACGACCCTTTTCTATTCAAAACCTGTGCGGATCAAGTGATCCGGCGATGTGTTTCAGGCCAAGAAGCTGTCGACATCCTCACAACTTGCCATAGTGGACCCACCGGGGGACATTACGGTGCCAACTACACCGCCAAAAAGGTTTTTGACTCAGGATTTTATTGGCCCACAATCTACAAAGATGCCCATGAGTTAGTCAAAAACTGTGACTCATCCGACCGTCAGGGGAAAAAAATTTTTAAAACTCAGAGTGATGAGATGACCACAAATTCCATCCATAGTGTGTGAAAATCTTTGATGTCTGTGGGATAGGACTTTATGAGACCATTTCCTGTCATCTAGAGGGAAATAAGTACTTAATCGTAGCAGTTGGATTAATTATCAAATGGGTTGTGAGGCCATGGCGCTCCCCACTAACGTATTTTTTTTTTTTTTTTTTTGCTAGAGTTGTAGTTATGTTTTTGAAATCTCTTTTGCTCCGATTTGGTTTAAATTGAGAGCTATTATAAGCGTCGTGGGACCCATTTCTGTATGACAAAATTTGCTAAGGTGAATGTGTAAGTATGGTCAATCATCATCTTGCTATGCTTACACACCCTCAAACAAGTGGTCAAGTCGAGGTGTCGATCGTGGGTTTAAAACGTATTTTAGACAGGATAAGGAACGGTTGGGGAGAAAACCGTGCCTATGGTCCGATAGGCTTCGATGACACTTATGGGAATTCAATACCGCTTATAAAGACGCCAATTGTTGTACCCCTTACAAACTCGTGTATGGAAAGCCGTGTCATCTACCTATCGAATTAGAGCATAGAGCTTTTGGGCATTAATTCATTGATAATTTCGATCTTAAATTCTCCGCGGTGCGATCACCGAAAGCTTGCAACTTAATGAACTTATAAAGCTAGTGATCAAGCATATGAGAATTCTTTGATTTATAGGAGAGGTACGAAGAAGCTTCACGACTCAAAGATCAAAAACCACATTTTCATATGGTGTCAAGTTCTTGCTTTTCAAATCTAGTCTAATGATTTTCCGGGAAAGCTTTAAAACCCGATGGTCCGGCCCTTTCACTATAACTGAAGTTTTTCCATATGACACTGCAAAATTATCTCATACCGACGGATCAAACTTCAAAGTGAATTGCCACCGACTTAAGCACTACTTCGGAGGGGATGCACCAACCATGGTTATCCCAGATCTCCAGACTTTCCACCTTATGGTCGAATGAATTCTAAGGATCGAGTCATGCTTGTGACTAGGTTTACCAAAAAACAAAAGCGTTGGGGAGAGATCGTGGGAGGCACCCCATGTTATCCATTTTTTTATTTTTCTTTCTAGGCTTCTAATGTGTTGTGAGGAGCTTGTACTCTTTCTGTCTTGTGTTTGTTGTTTTGTCCTTGTGATTGTTTGCAGGAAATGAACACAATTTTTTGAAGACTCTCTGTGTTCAGTGATAATCCCGCTTCCACACGGAGCTTCCTAGTATTTGCTTGCCATTAGTTTAGGGAAATCCGATATCCTAAAGATTTTTATCGACTAACATTTATCTTTTAGCACACTTAATAAATGGCTTAAGATTTTTGTAATACTTTTTCAGGCTTGAGTTATGCATTAGTCCTTTTTGAGTTATAGTATGGGTTTTTTAAGTCTTAGGCTAGGAAACATTGAGGACAATGTTTGATTTTAGTATGGGGTGTTTTTCTTCATATGGCTTACCTACTTTTAAACAGTCTGTCTTCACGTGACCCTCGATTTCCCACACAATATTTTTCAAAAAAATATGAAAAATTTTTAAAATTTTCAAAATAAAATAAGTGTTTTTATCTACATTTTTGATTTATTGCTAGGTTAGAATAGAGTAAATTTGATCTTTTCGAGCGTGTTGAGCTCTAGCTTGTTCTTTAACTTTTAGGCTAAGCGTTCGCGATTTTCGCGAAGAACGAAATATGATAGAGTTAAGTATGAGTAGGATGCTAAGCAAGGATTAGTTAGAAATCTTAAGAGCTCATGTATGTAACTTGTTGCTTTTTCTCCCATAAGCTCTTAACCGGATTAATATACGTGCGGTTTTTGGAGACTAAACTTAAATCAACAAAATTTTATGTAATATATAGCAAAAATTTTAGTCTTAGTTCAAATTTATACTGGAATTTTTCAAAAAGAAGTCTTCTCTAAATATAAAGTTAAGTAAAAAAAATTAAAAAAATAAAAATAAATAAAAATGATAAAATGATAAAATAATAAAATGATAAAAAATATATATAATAATAAAAGCTGTGGGTTGATAAAAGTTTACTACCTCTTGCCGGCTCACAACCGATGTGGTAGTCTTCTAAAAAAAGCCCATAGTAAAAATAAAGATCCGAGACTGATAAAAGTTTGCTGCATCTTGCCGGCTCACAACCGATGTTGCAGCCTTCTAAAAGGTCAAGGGTTACAATTGCATAAATGTCTAAATAATTAAGTGTGAATTAATAAATAGATTTCTTTTTGTTAAATTCAAATATGCTTTTGCACTTTGACTATTCTATTTTATAAGCTATGAATATTCGGGAAACCTGAGAGTTTTTTAAACCTAAGGTCCGTGAGTCCCGATACTAGTCTCTGTGGGGTGTCAAAAGCCTGGTCACTTAGCCGCAAGGTTGGGATGTGCCGAGACGAAAGTCGCTACATGGGATGATCTCGCCTTCAAACTCATTATTCTTAGGTGGAACGTGAAGCATAGTATGTTGCAAAACGTTGATCCATGGTTGAAATTCAAAATAGCACACTCACTTAAGATATAATAAATGTCGGGAGTAAAAAGTTCACAAGTTGCAAATATGAGTAGTGTTAGCATCTTTACTGATATTTAGCTGTGATTTTGTTTTAAGCTTGGTTTGGATAAGTGAAAAATCGGGGACGATGAATTTATCCTTTTTGGGGCATTCTCGGATCGAAATGCATCTTGTTCTATGATCCCTAACAGTTATGGAAATAACGAAAGTCGAAATAATCTCAGTTATATTATAAAAAAAATGAAAAAGTTTTATAAAAATGGGAAAATGGGGTGTTTTATAACTTGTGATTTCTTAACTCTCTCCACAAAAGTCTTTGCTACTTTTCAAAGATTTAGTTTGGGGAAGTTTTGAGGTATTTGGTTATAGAACATATAATATTGCGTGAGGACACGCAATCACTTAGTTTGGGGAATTTTGATATGTGTGAAAACACATATCCTTTTTATATCAAAAATAGCCCTAAAAAGACAAAATTGTGCTTTAAATTCTTGAATATTGCTTGTTTTGTCTTTGTGATTGTGTAGGTACGGATAATGCAAAAATCTCAAGAAAACGGTCAAAACCGGACAATCACGGACACGGGAACGGAAAAGAGAATACAAGAGCCGGGAGAATGCTATCAAAGGTCAACAAAAGTCAACCCTTGGTCAACCAAAGTCAACCCACAAAAAGACAAAACCTAAAAATACCAAATCAGTCCCTCAAAGTTAACCAAATTCATAAAAAGTCCCTAAGACCTAACGGTGTTATCTCTTAACACTATAAGAGATAACACTCGTTATCTTTTTTATAAAACAATCCAGGCCCAAGCCCAATTCTTTGATATAAGCCCGAAGTCAAACATATAAAACCTGGGTCAAATAAAGTCAAACGCCCATTTTATATAAGTTTTTCATGCGGGAAATATTGTTACCACTGTTCACCGTCTTCTTCAATTTACCTCGAGTTTAAAACAAAGGGCAAATGCAAATTAATTACATGGCTACGTATTTGAAGTAAAAAAGGACACCATGGCAGAGTTACACATCACCAAACGCTCCTATTGGTAGAAACTCAAAAGGGAATGACACGCGAGCAAAGGAGAAAACACACATATCAAGTGGGATTTACACTAAAAGGCTTGAAAAAAGATGCCTTTGCTCTGACACTCGGAATGCACGTTGCAATCCGTTGGTGATCCTCCAAAGAAGGATCAACGGCTTAAGATAAAGATCTAATGTTTGCACAGAAGATTCAAGGGCAGGAGGGATTTATGGGAGAATCTACCACTCCAAGGCTGATGCCATATCCTGGATGGCTATAAATAGCCCTCACATTCACACACACGGGATATCTAGTTTTTAGCTTTTAAAATTTTAGCTTATGTAATTTTCATTTAAAATGTTTTAGCTTAATGTTTGTTTGATGTAATTTCTTTTTTTCAATATTGTAAACAGTTTTTTCATTAATAGAATTCGAATTTTATCCTACTTTTCTAAAGCTCACTTTTACTCAAACTGTGTCTAAAAAGCTAATGATGTTACATAAGCTTCTCGTAAGCTCATACAAGCTCTTTGAGTCTCTAAGCTCAAATTGAGCTATTAATAAGCTCTTAATATACTTAAATCTAAAAATCAGTCTTAATACCTTTGCTTATTATGGATTTGAGCTACTTGGATGATAAGCTTAACTTGGAAGAGCTTATGGGACCTTTACTAGCTTATCATTGATAAGCTAGAGCTTGTAGACAGCTCTATTGAGCCTTTTATTGCCTTTGTTTAGCTAAAGCCTTTGTAAGTTGTAGGATTCAAGTAATCTTATGATATTAAGACAAGAACTAGAGAGAGAGAGAGAGAGAGAGAGTGGGTTGGATGATCTTAGAGAGAAAGTAACATGGAATGGATGAATTGTATTATGTGTGAAAAATATGGATGGAAAATGGCAACAACAACCCCTTTCCGTGCTAGGAGAGGGCATTGGATACTACATGGATGGCACTGCCAATGGGCTATGATGGGCTTCCCATGGGCCTTGGGCCGGACTAGATTACTAATCTAATCATTACACTAACTATGAGCTAAGACTTTTACAACTTGGAAGTGACCAACACTTTTTGTGTTTCCAACAATCTCCCCCTAAGGGATGTCACTCCATTTTACAAATCTTTAAGCCTAGCATACAATGCTTTGTCTTGAGTCTTTAGTTCGTCCTTTTGACATTCTCATGTGAATATGTTGTAGTGATTCATTGATTTGTTGTTAGAGCTTGTTCATTGAACTGAATTTGACTTTGTGATAATGAGCATCTTGAGATCATCAACCAGAACATTCTCTTCGCCATCTTGAACACTTTTCCCATCTTTGTGAAATTGCGACTTCTGGACTCCGACATGGTCATTACCTTTCTTGATTTGTTTTTTGGAAAGCTTTAATGTGTGCATCTCTTCTTGAAATTCTTTAACTTTAATACTTCGTCACTTTAAGAAAGACGTGCCTACTAGGTTGCGAAAAGTCATTGGAAACAATGTACTTGAGCATCTCATGATGTCTTTATGTTTGTCGGTAGGGTATGAGCATGTGGCTATGGATATTGTGGTCAGCTGGTCATCACGGAACATCCACACACCATCTTTAAAAAGCATGCATTAAAACTGTTAGCTTAAAGCGCGGTGGAGGAAATAGGGACTTTGTCATTCGCCCAGGTTTGGTTGGAGTAACCTTCAAATCTGTGTGGATACCAGGATCGACCTCGTGATCAGATTGGCTATTCTAATTTTAAAAGAATTCTTCTTGATAGGATTTCCAGATGTTGTATTGACATCTTTCTAAAACACATAAGTTTTTAGATTCTTCGTTTCAGTCATTTTCTCATTTATCGGAATGTTCAATAGCCGACTGCCACGATAAGAGTGAACCAGTGAGTTACTATCTCACCGATTGATATAGAAAATCGATTTGAAAATCAATCGACGTGTCACTTGCTAAAGTGGTTTTGTGACACATCGAGAGTTTTAAGCAATTCAAAATTCTTTAACCGTTGATCCATAACCTGGAACAAGTTTGATTCATAAAGAATCGCACCATTGTTGCTTTCCAGTTGTCACAAGCTTGATTCATAAGAATCGCACAAGTCACCTACCATGAGCTTGTTTGATGTTGGCTCAAGCAGGATTTCCATCTTCATTGTGAATACCTAAGTATCACTCGGATGTTCTGGCAAAATCACAAGGATCTTGCGTAGGACTCTAATGATATTACTTGATATTCACATTGTGTGAGATAACAAGCTAAATTATGACAAGTGTCCTAATGAGATTAATGGATGATCTCTTTTGGCTCTAGACTCAATAGTGCACTTTTAATTTTAGTGATCGGAGGCTGGAGCTGAGTGCCACCTTTTCAATATCAACTAACTCGGAGTGAGAAAGTCAATAGAAATGAGTGTATCTCCGTGAGTTTTGAAACAAAGTCTTTCTGACTTTGAGTGGCTGGGAGGGGTTTGTGCATAACGTCACTGGGTCCATGACTGTCTTCAATGTCAGACAACACCTAAGTGTTTCTGACAGCATATGTATTGACCCGGTTTCTGCCTAAGTGTATGGAGGGCTTCTTTCTTTTCACCCTTTATCCTTACATTTCTTTTTCATTCTTCAACCCCTTCAATGCTTACCGAGACTTCATAACTAACACCTTGTTGGGTTTGTTCCAGTGTTAGCTCCATCTCAGTCGGCATTATTCCCGATTCTCACTTTTTCTCCTTTTTAATCATACCTAAGGACTTCTACACTAACTAGTGGATATCCCTGGGTAGATCCCTCCGGTTCTGGCTGGATCATGGGATTTGAATACCTATACCTAACCACCTTATAACTCCATAAAATTAAGTACATGGTCGGTCTTTTGAGTATTCCATCACAATCCATCAAAACATTGAAAAATTCATTCAAAGTGTCTGATATGAATATCAAAAGGTTTACACTTTGAATGTTTTAATCATCACTAAAAGCTCCCCCTTAACATGTGCATCGTAATCGTAGTACATGCTAAGTGTGGAGTGCATCGAGTCCATTTTAATTGATTACTTCTGTCAATATACATTAAGTCCAGGTTAATCACATTTTCTCCCCTTATCCAAAATGTTAATCCCTTGATATTTTGGATATCAATTGATTAACCGTTCGGGGACAAAATGATGTATTCTAGCAGAATGGAACATATTATTGCTCCCCCTCAACTTTTGAGGGTTTATAAGATGGTGCCGAGTACAATTATTTGAAAGATTTTGAATTTACTAAGAAATTCTTGTAAAATTTGTACTCGAGCACATCTTATTTTTCACCAAAAAAATCTACACTAGTTATTAACATATTTACAAGATTAAAGTATCTACGAGGATTGACCTTATAAGATGAAAACAACATATGGTCCTTTGAAGCAGCCGTAAGTCACCCCCGTATGGTCTTCCACCAACAAATTTATCCAAGCTCCGCATGATCCTCTTTGTCTTTAATCTTTTGTCAATTTCCTGAATCATAGCTCTTGCATTTGCTAAGTCACGTTGGCTCCAAAAAGTCTGAGGCAGATACTCCATTCTGATTCCCTTGAGGCGATCATTCAGAGCAGTTTACGACACATCATCCGAGCTGTACCATCGCTAAACTGTGTAGTTCATCAATGCGCATCAATATGTTCTTCTTGTCTTTGTTCTTATAGATGAATCCTCTACGGATCGGAGTATTGGTGTGTAAGCGTCTCTTCTTCATATTGGATCTGTAAGTTGTCAGCTTGAAGGTTGGTCTGCTTTTGATAGCTTTCAACGCCTAATTGAAGGTCTTCCACACGTCTTTGGATGACAACACTCTTGCTGTACATTCTTTAAGGAGACATTAATGCAAGGCGTTCTTCAAACATTGAGGATTTGTCAACTTCCTTGCACGAGAAGAAGCGCATGTTTCAATGTCTTAGAATCCGATGTCTGTGGAAATCACCTTCTTTGAATTGTAAAGAAAGTCGGCATCCCTACGTACATTGATCCAGTCAAGATGCTAGTAGTTTCTGCCATTCGACTTATTTCAACCTTTGTTGACAGCAATAATTTTCTTTTTGAGTAGACGTCACGAGCTGATTCCCTTGTGGTCGCAACTGCATAGAATTATCTTCGCTTCTTGCCCCAATGTAAGATTCCCCAGAGAGCGAATTTGTCGTAGTTGACTATCACTTGACTCCACATTGAGTTGGGCACTAGTATTCATGATCCATTTAATATGGCCCGTAATCTGCAAGCCTTGGTCTTCGTAACTACAAGTAGAGTACTTGCGGCTTGACTCACCCACAACGAGGTACTCAAGATCGTTATTGATGAAGTGATGAAACGGTATGGACATGACGACCTTGAGAATTTGAGAATCCAACTGGTAGTTGCTTTCCACTGATCATTAAGGATATTGGTGCTCTTCGGGGTTGACCAGTCTAATTTTTCTGTTGTGGCTTTGTAGCTTCTTACAAAAGTCATTTCAAGTTTAGTCAAGCTCTTGCATGATTCCTGTCATAGCTCATATGTTGGACATTGCTACACTATTCAGGTGTTAGTATTGTAACATTTAGCCGGTCATCCCAAATGCTGAGAAACCAAATGATGTGTTTGTTAGCTCATCGAATGGACTCTCGAGGGTCTTGTCTTCTTGACAGATTGCTTAGCCAAGGTTGGACGGATTCGTGATCAGCAGGTACAGACTTGTTCCATGCACGATCAGGAGAAGGTAGTCGTTTAGGTTGTTGAAACCAGTCAGGAAGAGGATAGACCTCTTCTTCCGGTTGTTCATTATGGACACCTGTTTCAAACTCCTGATGTGCAGGTGCTTCAAAGACATCTGTAGATTGCATAGTTTCCTCTACTGGAGCAGATTGGCTAGCAGATTGCTTATGAGTCTTAGAACCTGTAGTAGTCTTTCCTGCTGTCGTGGTTGTCTTTTCTCTTGGAGCATTGGTAGATTCAGGTTACTTTTCCCTGTCCTTTTCTTTTGGCCCCACAGTCTATTCCAAGCGGGAGGTTCTTGATCATCATTCTGCTCCGTCTCGATGTCTTTTATAGTGAGACCGTATCACCATATGTATCTAGCAGATTTTGTCGGCTTCATTCGTATCAAATATGCATTGAGAGCTGCCTTTGGCATGTCAGACCTGCTGATAGATTTGTTAGCTTCCATCTTGTCAATTAAGATCTTTTTCAGCTCTAGTTCCGAAAGATTAGCAGCTACAGCATGAGACATCTTGGCTTCCTTTGAAGATCGTACCAGAACCTCAGACTCGAGTTGTTCGTTCACTAACTTCTCAATTTTTGGTGTGATCTTCGAGACTTCACTCTTGACTTGTTCCTTGATTACTTTCTTCATTCCTTCATCGATTGAATCAAGGAATTGTTGATTTTCAGCTTGAGCCTCTTCTCGAATTCTATCAGACTTTAGTTGGACTGCAACATCTACTACTTCCTTTATTTTATTTGCCAGGTACTGGTCAACGATTCCAGGAATAGAAGAGAGTGCTTCAGCATATTTATTTGTTTGTTTGAATTCTGAGAAGTTGTCTTCAAAAGCTTTTAGTCTGTTATCAAAACTAAATAACGAACCAAAGTCAGGAAGATTTAGAAGTAAGGAGCTTGGAGTAGTAGCCGGTGTTTAGGATTGGTGGTTGTTGTAATTGGAGTAAAGAGAGGGCGGTGGTTGGAGGACGAATTTGTGGTGCAAAGAAGGATGGATCGCAATGGCGGTGACTAGGATATTTACTAGAGAGGTGCTTCCAGCATTATGTCCAACTTATAGCTTTACACGGTATTCTTGATTTGGATTTAGCATGTTGGAGACGAAGCCAGATGATACAGAAGAACTCTATTGTTGACCATCAGGATTTACCGGAGTTAGGGTCACATGAGTGTCTTCAATTTCCTGGGTTGCTTGAACCTGGGGCAATACAACATCTGCCTTTACATCATCTCTTCCTTCAAGATTGGCATTGGTATCTCTGTCCGCCTCATTGCCTAGTCCGTCTATATATGTAGCATCTTTATCTGACTTTTTCCTTCAACATCACACCCTTCAACTTCATTGTCCTTCTTCATCATCTTAAGAGAAACTTGAGAGGGTGTATGAACTAAAGGATCAAAGGTGTATTTCATTAGTTTCCTCTTCTTGTGTTGTTTCATCATCTGAGTAGTGAGCTTTGGATGATGAAATCTCACCATCGCTTCAGATTCAGTCTGTTGCTTATCTCATTTCTTCTGAACTTTTGTGTTCATCATCTCCACTTTTAGCATCATCGTCATCATCTTGAACGTTCTCATCATCTTCATTTTTATCTTCATCTTGATCATCTTCACTTGACTTCCAGGAGATATCATCATCTGAGTCATAATCAGGTGCATCGGGAACCCCTGGTGAGACACCAATTCCTTCATCTGCACTAGTACGCTTGCTGAGGAGATGTGCGTCTCTTTGGCTTCTCTTGGTTATTATCTGACGTTGCTAGCTTCAGTCAAAAATCCCTCAGTGATGTCTCTAACTCTTAAGCCTTCTGCTTCCATTTTCCTGCTCTTCTTGCCTTCTTTTCTTTGGGACTGTGTGAGGCTTCTGCTTAGTGGTTGCATCAGAATCAGTTTTCTTCTTACTTGCTTTTGTCTTTGGAGGAATCTTTCCTGAAGCAATAGCATAATACTCTTTGTATGATTCAGAGTTGTGGATGTCCTCTTGGTAACTCTTGTTGGTAAAGATAGTCCGTAAAACTGAGTGTCTTCATTCCTTGAGATGGAATTGTTGTCGTGAACAATGGGTCATATATGGCATAGTGCCAATTAAACCTTGTTTCTTCAAGGAATTGAGTGTCGTTAGCTATGACAAAGTTGACCGATAGCTTGGTTAAAATGCAGGGTTTGTCATGAAGTGCCATTCTTCGTTATTCTTGTTCTCAATCTGGTAATGAAAGTCCTACACAGGAAGATATGCATAATCATCCTTCTTGTTATTGCTACATTCCCATAAGATTGAGACTTGAGAAAGACGAAGACTGGCATAGGTTGTTTTACCACTTAAGACATTTTGTGATGATAGCAGCAAAATGATCTCCAGGGTTAATGCAGCTTATTGATTTGACATCAGTGATCTTTTCTTATTTCTCCAGTGTGACAAGACTGGCTAGAAATGCGAGAATATCCTTCTCAGAGCGTTGGGTTTCTTCAAATCTTTCTCATTACCGACTGTAGGGCAAATTTGAGTATGTCTCTGATTTGATCAAGTTTGAGAATGTGATTTTTGTTGTTAATCTTGAATCTGACTAGTTCAGTTATGAATATAAGCAGAGGCCCATAACTCTTGCATGTAGATCTCAGGAAATCATGCCGAGACTTGGTATGCTTTGTAGGATAGGTGTGGCTTTAACACTTCATTTACAACTTGAAGGATTGCTACCTTTAGTGGACATACGAGCTTAAGCGATGATTGATTTGCCAATATTAAGTCGGTTCGCAGGAGAAACCAAAGCATCATCCAAATCGATTCTGACCGCCTTTGAGTTGTCAGATTCTGGTTTAAGATAAGAGCTTACTGCAATTTATAATATGTCTCATCAATGACTTTTTGCACTTTTAAAGATCAATCGATCTTAGATAGACTAATGCGTATGAGGACAACGGACTAATTGTTAACAACTATGTTGTATCGTAGTTAACTTTGGTTTTTTAAAGCTTGTATTGGTCTATTTTAAACTAAGAGACTTGATTATTTTAAACCTTAGTAAATAAAATATGATCTTAAGTTGTGTTATGTCAAAATTGGTTATGTTTTCTAACGCATTTTGCACTCGTTTGGATCACATATTATTCTTATGGTTTGACCTCTAAAAATTATGCACTGGTCTCTGTTTCCATTAATTTTTCACTCGATCGGTTCATTTAATGTCTTATGTTCGGTCCAGAGTTGGATTACTCGATCGGTCCACAAACTATATTACTCATTCGGTCCAATGTCATATTTATCGTTCGTTCATACTTAACTTGTTCGTCCATACCACTTTACACGTCGATCGGTTTCACTATTAACATTTACTAGTTCGGGCTTCACAATTAATATCTACTCTTTCGGTCCAACTTGTTCGGTCATACACTTAACACTCGATCGGTCTCACACTTACATTTTACTAGTTCCGGCTCTCACTTAAAATTTACTCGTTCGGTCCACTTGTTCGGTCCATACCACTTAACTCTCGATCGTTCACACTTAACATTTATCGTTCGACTCCACACTAAAATTTACTTGTTCGTCCAATTGTATATTCTATTCGTTCGGGTCCATTTTTATTCGTTCGGTTCATGCGGAACTTAAACATGGTTCGATTCATGTTAATATTTGGTTCGTGGATTTCAACTGTTTATCCAATTTTGCAAGCAAGGTTTTTTCCAAATGTTATTTTATCACACAAAGCTCATTTTAAACACATAAAAACAGTGATTATCAAAAATATAGTTTTTTGAGGCACAAGATCAAACAAATGAAACATTTTAAATCCAACAACAATCAACAAAACTGTTTTTGAGATTGCTTTGGGCTTTTTACTCTCACAACAAACACAGAAGTTAGCCTATAAAAAGAGCTGAAGACAGAAGACCCATCTCTCTAGTTTTTAAGTAATTTTTCATAGTTTTTCAAAGTTATTGTATTTTTCAAAGTTCATGTAATTTAAATTCTGCTAAAAACCCTTGTATTATGTTTTAAAAAAGTTTAATGAAAAGTTATTTAAGTTTATTTAAATTCCGTCTTATTAAAAGCGCTTATGAATAAATTCTGTCAAAGTAAATGAAGAAGGTCTAAACCTGGAAAAGACCTTGGGTTTAAGCATTCAGAACCACTAAGACTAGGGGTTTTAGGATTAGGATTTAGTTCCTTGGCATTTGGACTTTGGTAAGTTTTTAAACCTCTTGTTACTGTTACATAGCTTAATAGCTTATTCATGTGCTTATTAGTGCTTAAATCCTATCAACTTTTGCTTATTTATCTTTTAAATAATTAGTTATTAAGCTGTTTTCATCTTGTTTTAAAATTTTCATTTTAAAATCTAGCTTAAAATAGAAAATTAGATATTTAAGGGGGTGTTTGGGTTAACAATAAAAACGGGTCAAAAGGCTTTGTGAATGGGTTGAGGTCACTCAAGTAGTTTTAGCTTAAGTTGTTAAGCTCATTTAAGCTGTTGTTAAGAGTTTTTAAGTTTTGAAATTGTTTTTTCAAGATTTCTAAGTGTTCCCTTCAAACTGTGGGATTTTTAAAAAGCCACAAGTGCTTATTTAGATAAGCACTTGGATTTTGAGTTTTAGTTTCAAAAAGTGTGTGTTTAGAGTGTCAAACAAGCTGTGACAAACACCTTGGGTCATTTGACTTGTTAAGTCAAAACCACCAAGGCTTTTAAGTGTCAAAATTTTAAAAATTCAAAAGCTATTTTCACTCTTAAATATCAGCATGATTTAATGGTTTTTAGAAAGTCAAAATTTGTGCACAAGTCCATGTAGTGGAGTACTTAAGCTGTTTAAGCTTATTTCCTTATTTTGAGCTTATTTGACAGCTTTTTAAAAGCTGTCAAATAAGCCCCTTGTGTTAAGCAAAAATCTCCCCTGGTGCAAAGGGGGGATTTTAAGCCATCTCTTCTTAGCTTTTAAGTGTTCTTAAGCCCAAGTTCTTGGCTTATTTGGGGAGCCTATAAGCCCTTAGATAAGCCCTTTAAATTTCAGCCATTAGGAAGTTTTCTAGATAGCTTATTTTTGAGCTCAAATGAGCCCTTTCGCTGTTATAGCTTAGTGTTAGTGTAGGACTGCTTATTTTTCCTTTAGACTTATTCAGCTTATTTTATAAGCACATTTTTGCTCTTAATAGCTTTTTAGGTTAGTATGGTTAGTTGTTAAGCTTATTTGCCCTTTTCCTAGCTTATTTGTCCAAAAGGTTTAGCTTTTAGCCTCTTTATGCTTCATTTAGTTTCTGTCACTTAAGCTTTTTCCAGCTTATTAGTTTTAGCTTTTAAACACTTAAGTGCTTATTTAGGATAATTTCGATAATCCCTTAGCTTATTTAGTCCTAAGTTTAGCTTAAGTGTCCTCAAAAATCAAAATGACTTAGCCAAATTTAGCTTTAAGCCATTTTAAGCAAACTGTCAAGTTAATAAGCTATTTTCAGCTTATTTACAGCTTTTCATAAAAAGCTGTAGTTGACAAAGTTGTTAAGCCCCACGAGCTTAACAACTTTGCTTTACAAAGTTTTCGAAAAAAAAAGAAAGGAGACAAGGGGTGACCCGGGTGAGCAAGACTCGAACCCGGGTCTCGACCCTCGTACACCCTTCTTTGTACACACACACACCGCTGCGCCCTTGGGACTTTTCTGTCATAGTCCCAAGGGCATTAATTCTTATACTCATTTTTGCTTGTTAAGCTTATAAGCTGCCAACAGCTTATTCCGGGCTTATTTATTAAGCAACTTTTTGTTTCTTATTTTTCGTAGGCTTATTGTAGTGTAAAGTATTTTTAGAAAAAATTTCAGAATTTTTCGAAGTCATTTAATATTTTTTATAATTTAATTTAGTTAAAAGTTTTAAAAATTCATAAAAAATACAAAAATTATCAAAAAAATATTTTTCTTTTTTAGAAAATTTTATTTTGTCATATAGTTTGTAGGAAAAATTTAAAACTTTTCGTAGGGTCATTTTTACAACTTTTCATTTTTTAAAGAGCGGTCCGGGTGCGGGATTTTGTCTTGACTCGTTTTTGGGTCAAACGAACTCCGTTTTCGGTCTAGTCTTTTTCATTCTTCGTTATTTGTTCCCTAGAGTAGTTTAGAAGTGAAAATTTCTTCGTAGGGTTAATTTTGAAGATTTTAGGTTTTTCCCCCTTTGTTCGGGATTCGTGCTCTCGTTTTCTAGCTTAATTTCTTAATTTTTAGGTTTTTTCTTAAACGTTTTTGTTTATTATTGTTTAATTTAACTTCCTGCACTCTCAAATCATTTTTCTAATTCAAACTCCAATCTTTCGACTGTATCGATTCTCCAGTCCAGCCTCGTTGGGGATAAACGACCCGGGAACATTCTATACTACTTCTCGGTATTATTGATTCTGCTTTTAGACTCTTCTTTGACTATATTATTTTATTTTTATTTATTATTTATTTTATTTTAAGGGGTAGTTTGGCACCGATCACTACCCTTGAGTTACTTGTGTGGTGCTAGCTAGAAGTGTAAACCCTACATCCTTGTGCTTTCTTCGAGTCCACGTGGCATTCCTTTGTTGGAATTGGCCAATAAGGTGCTTGAGTGACGTTTTAACTCTGCCAGGGTGATATAGACCACTTGAATAGACTTTCGTACCCTCCAATTTGGAAAAGCCCTTTGTTTTGACAGCGGGGTGAAACGGGGAAGAAGGGTGAATAGTGTTAAACCCTTGGCGCCCTTTTTATAACTGAAAACGGGTAAAAATCGTTTTAAACTTTTGTCTATTGACAAATTCAGTCCTTCTCTTTGTGTTATTAAAAGTTGTAGTGTAAAACAACTTTAAGAAAGGGCAACTTAAGTCCCTGTGGTTTAATAAAATGGGTATGGGCTAAGGTAATGGGCTTTTAACTTGGGCCTTTGGATCCGGGTATGGTATTTAAGGGGATTAAGGCCCATTAAAGGTTTAAGGGACCTTTTGTGTAACTTTTGGAAACTTGAGGGACTCAAATGGTAATATTGGAGTTTTTGTCCTTTTATGGTTGACTTTTGTTGACTGAGGTTTGACCAGGGTTGACTTTTTGACTTTGGCTTCCGGCTCTTGCACGCTCTTCCGTTCTCGTGTCCGTGTTTTCCTGTTTTTGATGGTTTTCTTGTGATTTTTGATTTATCCGTACCTGCACACACAAAACACAAAAACAAGTATATTTTTGCTATTTTTAGTGTATTTTGGGCTTAATTGGGTGTACAAACGGATATGTGTATTTTACACTTATCAAAATTCCCCAAACTAAACGATTGTGTGTCCTCACGCAATATCACATGCCTTATAACCAAATACCTCGAAACTTCCCCAAACTAAACCTTTGAAAAGTAGCAAAGATTTTTGTTGAGAGAGTTAAGAGATCACAAGTTATAAAACACCCGATTTCCCTATTTTCAAAGATTTTTTATTTTTTATGATTTTTCTTGATATATTCCTAACTACAACTTATTCTTGTGTTGACATAATGTATTGTTTTCATTACCTCATTGGTAACTTTAAGGATCATAGAACAAAAAGCACAATTAAGTGTCTTAAAAGATAAATTGTCACTTCCCGATTTTCACTTTTCCCACGCTAAGCTTAAAAATAAGCATCACGGTTAAGTCCGAGCTTTAAAAATGCTAAAGACTACTTATAATTACAACTTGTGAATTTCTCTTCCCGACATAAATCATATATTTAAGTGTGTGTGCTCAAATTAATTTAAACCATTAAATCCACATATTAAGATAGTTGAAATCCGACCAAGCTTTACACATGGGCCTTTTGGGCTAATATGTTAATCACTTAGTAAGATCACAACTCAATAGCAAAAACAAATAACCTATTAGCTAAGACATCGTGGGTTCTACTCTGTCATGATGACTTTCTTCTCTAGCATCCCACCGTCATCGGGTAAGTGCTAAGGCTTTTGACACCCCATCCGGAGAATAATAATCGAGACGCATGAACTTCCGATGAAAAAGCCTTGTAGACTTTTGCAAACCTTAGTTCAAAAGAATACCTTGGTTTTAGAAAATGAAACTTTTACTATTTATTTTCTAACTTGCAACATTATTATTATTATTTACATTATTAGGCTAGGAACTGGTATCACTTTTCTTTCGACGACACATCGGCCACGCCTCCGACAAGAGCTCGTGTACTTATTATGATACCAACCCTAAATATACATCCTCCATCCTTTCTTTCGATGTCACATCGGGAGCGAACCGACAAATGCCCATGTACTTTATTGCGATGGAGTTTGTATATTAATTATTAACATTTAAGGATTTATAACTTGCATCCTTCAACTACATCATTTTTTTAAGATTAATTCAACACATTATTTTTGCAAATAGAAAAATTTCGTTTTAGAAAACCAAAGTATAAACTTGAACTAAAATTCTTATTTACCAACGATGTTGACTTCATTGATAAAGCTTTTTTCTCTAAATATGTTGATTAGACTTTTAAGAGTAAAACTCTAATTTGTAAAAATTAAAGAGAACACGTATAATTAATCATTTTAAGAACTCCGGGGAAGAAAAACCACAAGTTATTCTTATAAGCCTTTAAGTTTTCCAAATAAACCTTGTTTAGCATCCTAATTCGTAATCAACACTATCATTTCTTATTCTTTGCAATTTAAAATCTCTAATAAAGAAATTCGCAAATACTTAGCCTATATAAAATCCAACTCGGCATATTTAAAATCTACTTGAGATTAGCACCATCAGCCACATGCCCTCCGACAAAAACAGCGCTTCTGTGTACTTACATTCTAGGATACCAACCCTAAATATACATCCCCCCGCCCTTATCTTTTCGATGTCACATCTCGGGACGAAACCGACAAATGCCCATGTACTTTATTGCGATGGTGTTTGTATATTAATTATCAACACTAAGGATTTATAACTTGCATGATTTTTTTTATATTATTATTAATTCAACACATTACTTTTGCACATAGAAAAAAATACGTTTTAGAAAACCAAAGTATAAACTTGAACTAAAATTCTTATTTACCAACGATGTTTGACTTTATCATCGATAAAGCTTTTTCTCTGAATATGTTGATTAGACTTTTAAGAGTAACACTCTAATTTGTAAAAATAAAAAGAGACCACGTATAAATTAATCATTTTTAAGAACTTCAGGAAGTCAAACCCCAAGTTATTCTTATAGCCTGTTTAAGTTTTCCAAATAAAACTTTGTTTATCATCCAACATGCAATCAACACTATCATCTCTTATTTCTTCGCAATTTAAAATCTCTAATAAAGAAATTCGCCAACACTTAGCCATATAAAATCCAACTCGGCATATTTAAAATCTACTTGAGATTAGCACAAGCCTTCATTTAATAAAGATTTCAAGTCAAGTATTCATGTTTAAAAAGTCTAACATGAGACTAGCACAAACTATCATCATTAATTGTTAAGGGAGAAAGCTAGAACTCTACACGTATGATCGGGTCCAAAAATTACTTCTTATTCTCACCAACGAAACCTACATTCGTGTCTTAACAGTTATTAAATATTATTTTATTATTATTTTTTTTTTTTACAAATAAGAACGTTAAGAAATGTAAATTTTTTGTCTATTTTTGTGGGAAAACGGATACGTGAGAACAAAACAATACGAAAACAACATCAAATCGATAGATTCCCTCCCCAAACTAAAATGAAACATTGTCCATCAAAGTTTAAGGCCGGTCTCAACGAAAAATCTAAGCGCCGTTTATGAATTACTAGCAAATGTGAAAAGACTTTCTTTTTGACTTGCCTTCCCCAGCTCACAAGAAGAACACAGATGATCATTGACGAATTTTAGCTTTGGAAGGTCATTCACAATATTATTCTTTGAAAGCAAGTTGATGGTGTCGAAGTTTAAACGAGATAGATGACGATGCCATAACCATGCTTGAGATGATGTTGCTTTAGCCATTAAGCAAATTGGATTGGGAGTTGTTGAGTCTTGCATAGTAATAGAATACAAATAGGTGCCACGTGAACCTGTGAGAAGATCATTTCCCTTCAAATCACGAATATAACATGTAGACTTCCGAAAAGCAACTTCCAAATCCGCATCACATAATTGACCAATGGAGAATAAATTGTGATTAAGCCCTTCGACGTAATAAACCCTTTTGATAGTAATCGTTCCTTGAACCAGATCTCCATAGCCAAGAATTGGTGCAATTTGATCATTTCCAAACTTCACCGTTCCTAGAAATTTCTCCACAAAATTAGTTAGAAGTTTGAGATTTCCGGTCATGTGCTTTGAGCACCCAGAGTCTACGATGAATAGAACTATCTCGACGAGCTGCAAAAGAATTAGAAGACGATAAAGTATTTTACACAGTGGAACACCTATGAGTCTTATGTTCTAAAATATTAGCAGTTCTAGATGCATTTCCTAGAGGCATACTAACGTTTGGGTTAACATTTCCTTTTTGAGACTTAGGTTTCCAATTGTATCCGTGTGGAGTATACTTAGGATACCACCAACTGCATGTCTTACTAACTTGCTCATATAACTTCCTAGTTATGTTTCTAGATTTCTTGACAGTGGAGTCTGTTGCAACGGTTTTCTTACTGAATGTTGCAACAGATTGGTTCACATTATGCTTGGGTTCTCTAGTACTAACAGGCACAGCCATTGGTTGTCTAGTCCTAGAATTCACGCCATTGATATAATGTAGAACAAATCATGATTGTCATTCAGCACACATTTTCCACAAGTAACACAGACAAAGTTAACATTCGAGGTCTTAGCATTCAAACTGTCATTACACGCAGTTACAGACGTTTTATTATTTGAAAACTTAAACTTCCTACGGTGGTCTTCTACTTCTTGCTTCTTCCCTTGACTATTGTTAGACATGACTCTATCTTCCAGATGATTGCTCTTAAGCTGTGGTCTGCTAACACTAGTATTGGGAATTACTCCTGTAGAGAAAGATACCATTTGTGTTTTGGTTTAGGTTTCCAATGCTTGATGCAACTGAGGTGTTTCTAGTTTGGATTTAGTCTTTGTGTGCACTTTATACATTCCTGGTGCGATCACATTTGTGTTCTTGACAATTTGCAACTTATTCTGAGGCAAAATCTGTGCAGTGACTGGTTTTGAAAAATCATTAGACACACTTTGTGTGGTAACTGGCTTTGACTTTGAGAAATCTTTCTTTGCAAGAGAATCTGAAAAAATAGCTGGTTTACCTAGAATGGATTGTCTTTGACTTTTAAAAGCATTCGGTTGTCGAATAACCAATGATTTTTCAAACTTAGTTTCCACAGATTTTCCTTTCAACTTTTCTATGAGTTTCTTCAACTCACTTATTGCAATTCCTTTATCTTGTAATTGAGCTTTCAAGTCTTGAATTTCAAAATACTGTTCATGTTCTTTCAGAAATATGTTTGACTGATTTTCTTTGAAAGATTTGTCTTGTTTTATCTTTTCTTTACAATGTTGTAAATCAAGTTCAAGATTAATCGCATGTTGTCTCGATCGGTCCCCAAAGAATTAAACTCGTTCGGTCCTCTCGTTCAATTGACTCGATCGGTTGAACAAAGCAACTAGTTCGATCCACTGGTTCGATTGACTCGATCGGTTGAACAAAGCAACTAGTTCGATCCACTGGTTCGATTCAATGAAAAACCACTCGATCGATCCTAATACGATCACCACTCGTTCGATCCAAACAAACAAAAAAAACCACTCGTTCAGACCAAACAAGAAAATCACTCGTTCGGTTCAAGCAAGAAAATCACTCGTTCGGTCCAAACAAGAAAATCACTCGTTCTTTTCCTCTTTCCGACCTTGCGTTTGTCTTAGCCACACAAGAAATGACCACGAATAAAAACTTTTAATCCAAGAAACGAAGCCGAACCAATAAGCTTATGAAACCGAAACAACAAAGACTACAAACACTAAACCCACCCGTGGCGAATGATACCAAATGTTATCCCAAAAGCTTAATCCATTTCACAACAATAAGCTATACCAATAAGCAAAAATCTAGAAAGATAGAAAGAAAAGTTGGAAGATTTATTAGAGAGAAACTAGAGAGGTGGATGATTACACACACACATACAAGTGTAAAATATGGTAACCAACACCCTCTCCATGTGTGGAGAGGGTTCTATTTATACCCTTGAGCCATGAATGGCATGTGGGCTTTCTAACTTGGGCCGGGCATGGCTTTTCTTGGGCTTTGATCCCGAAACACGGACAATATTAGATTACAATCCAAGCCCATTTATCCCGACTAGCCTATTACTTAACAAGACTAATTATGACTAATAAGACCGATAACATTCTTGTTCGACTTATATAAAATTAAGGCTAACAGTTTTCATTTACTAATGATTTCAAGTCTAGCATGTTTAAAGTCTACATGAGACTAGCACAAACTATCATCATTAATTGTTAAGGGAGAAAGCTAGAACTCTACACGTACGATCGGGTCAAAAATTACTTCTTATTCTTACCAACGGAAAACCTACATTCGTGTCTTAACATTTATTATTTTTTTTATATTTTCAACTACTAATATTTTTTATATTTTTTTCATTTTTTTTATTTTTTATTTTTTACAAAATAAGAACTTAAAAATTTAAAATTTTTGCTATTTTTGTGGGAAAACAGGTACGTGAGAACAAAACAATAAGCAGGCAACATCAAATCGATAGATTCCCTCCCCAAACTAAAACGAAACATTGTCCTCAATGTTTAAAGTCGGGTCTCTACGAAAATCTAAGCCGTTTATGAATTATGCAAAGATAAACGTGAATCGATAAGATGAAAGGATATCGGATCTCCCCAAACTAATTTCAAACAAAGGATGAGAAGCTCGAGTGAAACGGGATACAACACCGGACACGAGAGTCTTCAGAAATTGTTGGGTCAATCCTGCAAAAATCACAACAACAAACAACAAACAACAAGAAACCGGAAGAGAATAGCCACAACACATCACAACACATTATTTAAGAAAATAGAAAGAGAATGGATAAGCATGGGGTGAACTCCCACGAAGCGGCTTGTTTTTGGTCACCGAGTCACAAGCTCGACTCGATCCCTGAATTAATTCGTCCTTAGGGAGAGCAATACTTAGAACAAGAAACTTTCATTGAAACTGCCACCGGCTTATGAAACGTGACGATGCCGGGGTCAAACACGGTGTCTTCACTCCCGAAGGAGAGAAATGAAGAAAGAAAGAGAATGAAGGTCAAATATGAAACAAGGGTGGGAAGGGTGGGTAAAATATTGGCCATAAAATCATGCAGTTTAGAAACACCCTTAAACATTTTGATTATCAAAATACCCGCTTCGGGTTCAAAACATTTCTCAACATCCGGTGGTTCCGGTAGAGAACGAGGAATTGACGGATCATCTTGGTGGTCAAGGTTAGGTAACTCATGAACTTCATCTTCGAAATCATCATTCTCAACACCTGGTGGAATTAAATCATCTGGAACAAGGAAAATATCGATCTCTTCTTGAGCGGGTTCACTATCCTCAACGAGGATAGGAGATACGGGAAGAGACTCGATAACTGAACTTTGATTAGCATGAACATTTTCCTGTGACTGGGAAGTTGAAATCTCATAAAGCACTGTCATAAGACTAAGATATTCCTCAAATTCACGATCATTCCTCGAAGGAAGTGTTAAAAGTTCATCGGCTAACTCATGGTGAAGAGGATCACTCCTTGGAGAAAAAGTAATTGAGGATTCATTTTGTTCTGGTTCATGATTGGAAATCACTTCGGAAGCTAGATTATGGGAAGCATCATCACTAAGCAGATTATCAAGAAAAATTATGTCTCCTTCTAAATCGAAATAACCTTCCTCAAAGTTAGAAGAAACTTCCATAGCTAGAAAAGCATCGATCTCATCATTATTGTCTTCTTGAGCAACCTTATCGGATAAAGGTGTGTTGAGTAAAACTGGCTCATTAAAAACATTGGAATTTTTTATCTCGACATCTTCCTCCATCTCATCAAAAAGAGGATTTATAGTACTAGATTTGAAATTGTCATCAAATTCAAAAAGAGGATTTGAGTAAACTTGAAAATTCTCTTCATGCAAGTCCTTCTTAAGAATCGAATCATCATTACCCGGTGGTAACGAATCAAGAGGAGCAAGTTCATCGGTGAACTTCTCAAAATTATCACTAGTCTTCACCGGAGAAGAACTAGGAGAAGGATCATTAGAATGAGTAGTGGTACTGCCACTAAACGGGTCATCTTTTGAGAAATCGATTACAAAAATGGTGTGAACAAAATGCTTATTTTTTTTTCTCAGATTTATCGGCATAATAAACAAGTTCTTCCTTTCCTACTCTTAGAGTCAATGTTTTTTTGTACAAATCAATGAGAGCTTTTGCGGTGCGAAGGAAAGGTCTTCCTAAAATAATAAGCACTCTCGGGTCGGGTTCAAAATTAACCACCACAAAATCCGCAAGAAAAGTAAAACCATCAACTCTAACTACAACATCCTCGGCTATGCCCATTGGGTGAGTAATTGAATGATTGGCAAGCTCGAGTGTCATTCTAGTAGGAGTCAAAGCTTCAAGCCCAAGTTGCTTGTAGATAGAATGAGGTAAAAGGTTAATGCTAGCTCCGGAATCGGCTAAAGCACTAGTTCTATTGAGTTCTTGTAAAGCACATGGGATAAGAAATTTTCCCGGATCTTCGAGCTTCTCGGGAACTTTGGTCATGATGATAGCAGAACATTCAGCATTCACAGTCGTAATGGCGATCTCTTCGAGTTTCTCTTTGTTCCTTGTCAATTAGCTTAACCATTTGTTGAACTTCGGCATTTCGACAAGAGCATCTTTCAATCCAATCTCTAAACGGAGTTGTTTGAACATCTTAAAGAACCGGCTATGTTGAGCACTTGGTTTATCATTCTCTCTAACTTTCATCCTCTCAGGATATGGAAGTTTAGGTTGATAAGAATTAGGTCTTGGAGAATTAAGATCTTGAATTTCAACATTAACGGTTTTCTTTGCTTTTGGTTTTAAATTCCCTTAACGGTAGTTGGGTGAGGTAGCTTAGAAATCACATCGATTTAGCTTTGTCGACTTCAATTCCTTTCTTTGAGATCTTATGTCCGAGTACGATACCTTCTTTCACCATAAAATGGCTTTTTTCCCAATTTAGAGCTAGTAGGTGTCTTCAACCGTATAAGATCTTTTTTTCTAGATTGGTGAGGCACGTAGAAAAAGAATTTCCAAAAACCGAGAAATCATCCATGAAGACTTCCATTGTCTTTTCAATCATGTCATGGAAGATTGCCATCATACACCTTTGAAACGTGCCTGGTGCATTGCATAAACCAAAAGGCATGCGGCGATAAGCAAACGTTCCGTATGGGCAGGTGAATGTGGTCTTTTCTTGGTCTTTTGGATCGATTGGAATTTGGAAATAACCCGAGAAACCGTCGAGGAAACAATAGTACTCATTTCCTGCGAGTCTCTCAAGCATTTGATCCATGAACGGCAAAGGGAAATGGTCTTTTCTTGTAGCTTCGTTCAACTTGCGATAATCTATGCATACTCTCCATCCTGTGACAAGTCTTGTCGGCACTAATTCATTTTCATCATTGGTTACTACGGTCATTCCTCCTTTCTTTGGTACACAGTGTACTGGGCTCACCCAAGGACTATCCGAGATTGGGTAGATTAATCCAGCGTCAAGAAGTTTTTCAACCTCTTTTTTAATGACATCATGGATCTTTGGATTAACCCTTCTCTGATGTTGGACCGCTGGTTCATAGTCGTCTTCCATTAGAATTTTATGAGAACAAAATTCTGGGTTAATACCCTTAATGTCAGAGAGCTTCCAAGCAATTGCTTGCTTTCGGGATTTAAGAACCTTTATGAGAGCGGTCTTCTCATCATTGCTCAAATCTTTGGCAATTATGACAGGCAACTTGTTGTTATCTGCTAAAAATGCGTATTCGAGATGAGGTGGTAAGTCCTTAAGTTCAACCTCAGGAGGTTCATCGATTGAAGATTCAGCAGATTTACAAACTTTAAGCTCTTTCTTGATTTCTGGTAAGTAATTTCCTTGATTTAGTGATGGCGAAGGATCACTATTGAGAAGAGATTCGAGAAGGAGAATGTCCCCCTCTGGGTCATAATAAGCTTCATCAACTTCTGGTGAAGTTGGATCATCGGCTATAGCAAGAAAAGTATCAGCTTCTTCCAAAAGTAGAAAATCACTATCCCCGAAAGGAGTGAGAGTCGGAGAAGAATTTGAAACAATCGGATCGTATCCGGGAGAAGGATTGCCATATGCAACTGAGTCGGAAAAATCTAAGACTTCTTGTGAGTATTCTTCACACGTAACATCAATAAGATCAACTTTCTTCAATGATTCGAGATTGTTGTACGAAATAGAAGGCGTATCACCACATTTAAGGGTTAAAGATTGATCATCATTTCTAAGCGTTATCTCTCCTTCGTAAACATCGATTAAAGCATGAGATGTCCTAAGAAAAGGTCTCCCGAGTGTCAACGGTACTCGAGGATCGGCTATGAAATCAAGAACAACAAAATCGGCCAGAAAGTAAAACTTTCCTACCTTGACAAAAACGTTCTCGACTATACCGGTTGGTTTGGAAATCGTTCGGTCGGCTAATCCTAACACCATTTTAGTATCATTTAGGCCCGGGAGTCCAAGCTTTTTTCCAAATGGAAAGAGGCATGAGATTTATGCTAGCACCTAAATCGGCTAGGGCTAAACAATTATCAAAAACTCAAAAATACATGAGGATAAGAAAATCGACCGGCGTCGCCAGCTTTTCCGGAAGCTTTTAAGGACAAACCGCCTACAATTTTTCATTCAAAGGTGTCTTGGTTAACTCGATTAACTTGTCTTTGTTATTAAGCATCTTTTTGAAACATTGAGCAAAATTTGCTATGAATTAAGAAGCATCCGCGAAATTAGCTCACAAGTGAGATTACGGAAAATTTCCATAAACTTTGAAGCTAGGATATCATCCTTTTCACGAATTTTCTCTTTTGCAAGTCTTGAAGGGTAAGGCAAACTAGTCTTGGTCTTTTGAGCAAAAGAAGGCTCTTTGATTGGTTCTTTATCTTTGTTTTGATCTTGGACCAAAGGAGGTTGGATGTCTTCGGTGCTAGGTAGCTCCGTATCCTTTGTCACCTCGGGTTCCTTTTCCACCACCGGCGGTGGAATTGGAGGTCCGTCATATGAGGCACCACTTCGTGTGGTAATGGCCTTGGCTTCGTTCCTAGGGTTTGGAATGGTATTGCTTGGTAACGAACTTGAACTTGAAGCTTGGTTGGTATGATAGTTTTGCATGAAACTTAGCATCATCTTTTGAAAATCATCTTGCTTCTTTTGAGAATCATTGTAAACTCTTTGAAAATCATTTTGGTTTCTTTGAAAATTATCCAACTTCATTTGCAAGTTATTCATGTTCGCATCATTGCACTTAGCATAACTCTCAAAAAATCTGTTTTAGAACAACCTTGATTTTATGAACGGGAGGTAAAGTTGATTAACAAAGGTGATTTGTTGGTAGTTGGTATGGTGGGCTTGATAAACGGCAGCTCTTGAATGTTTTGATGGTTTTGGGTGAAAAGTGCCTCCACGGTTTTGATTCGACTTGAAATTGTTTCCCTGATATCGGCGTGGTTTCCTTGGTTGTTTTGAACATTTGGTTGATTGAAACCCGGTGGTCTCATTTGGTTTGCCAAATTAGGAGGATTCCTTTGAACAAAATTGCCAACGGCGGCGGTTTGTTGGAATTGATGAATGTTATCATGAAAAACGGGAAATTCATTCCTTGTTAACGGACAATTGTTGAAATTATGGTTTGAACCACATGTGACACAAACTTCCTCGACTGCTTTGACGGTAGCAGGAGTCGTAGCATTCTTTTCACTAATCGCTTTCTCTAAACGGCTCATTCGAATATTCATTTTGTCTTCAAGTAAGGCGGCCATTTGTTGAATCTCGAAAGAATTATTGGAAGGTGAAGAAGTAGAAGAAGGAGCATTCGTAATCGCTCTTGAATCATTCGGACGACTTCTTGAATAACGCACTTTGGATTTACTTTCGATTATGGCTAAACCTTCTCGAGGCATCTTATCTAGAAAATTGCCACCCGCGGCGGAATCTAAGGCATCTTGATCATTGGTATTCAAAGAATTGTAGAACGTATCAAGTTGGTGTAATTCCGAGAAACCATGATGAGGACATTGACGAAGAAGTTCTTTGAAACGTTCCCATGCTTCGTTGAAGGTTTCATTCGGTTCTTGGTAGAAAGTAGTGATTTTGTTTCGAAGGTAAGTTGTTTTCGAAGGTGGAAAGAATTGGTTTATGAATTTCGAGACAAGATTATCCCACGTTAGAATTGATCTAGGAGGTTCCTTATCTAACCAATCTCGGGCTTCACCATCTAGAGAGAAAGGAAAAAGCAAAAGCTTAATCAAATTATTCAAAACTTCGGGATGTCTAAACGTTGAAGTGACCTTGTTGAAAAATCGAAGGTGGTTATGAGGGTCTTGTCTACCTGTGAACTTATTACTTTGCACAAGGTTGATCAAAGGTTGTTTAAGCTTAAAATTGTTTGCATTTATCGGTGGTACAACAATTGCATCTTCGTATCCCTCGATGGGAGCTTGTAGCATTTGATCCATGGACGATTGTCGGCCATTGGAAACTTGGGTTCCTCAACAATAACCATTGTTATTTGTTGTTGTCGACGATTTCGATTACGAGCTTGAGATCGAGTGCGCATGCACTAAAAATAAAGAAATTACAAAACAAACAAAAATTACACTAATTTTTTTTTTGAATTTTTTTTAACAATCTATTTTAAACGGATACACGGAAGACAACTTAAATCCAAATAATCAACTTACTTCACGGTAACTCTCAAAAATTGCTTTTCAAGGTGAGCCGTACTTCGTAAGTGACACAAATGGCAAGTTTTTGAATCTTTGGTTCGATTTGGGAACTTTTCAAGTTCACCGGAACTTATTTATGATAATACCTCAATTGAAGGTATTATATGTTGGTGTTCTTTTACCAACTTTGTGTATTTTATTTTCTTTTTTTAAAGGACAATTTTTAAATATTTTTGATATTTTTTTTATATATGCTTTTATGATAATTATACTAAAAAGAAAAAGAAAATATTTTTTACTTTTTATATTTTTAATTTTTTTTGAATTTTTGAAATATTTAACAAAAATGAAACTTTCGAGGACGAAAGGATCTTCAAACCAAATCAACAAACGTAAAACGAAGGTATCTTTAACACAAGTCCCCGGCAACGGCGCCAAAAACTGATGTTGAATTTTATACACTATAAAATATACGATATAATACCACAAGAGCAATTAAGAAAATTCCCTAAGGAAAATTCACTCTTAAAAGATATATATATAATATATAATACGTATATTTAACCGGGAAGTATGATCACCCGGGTCGTTTCCCCAACGACTTGTGAAATTGAAACCACGTTTTAGCTCGGATTATGATTTGAATAGGGATCAAAGTTTGATTTGTTTAACTGCTAAAAAGAGTAAAATAAACAAGTACTAACAATTAAGCATAAAGATAATTAATAGAAACTCAAAATTTAACTAAAAACGCGAAACGGGACACTAAAACTAAGGCCAAATTCCTAAATTCTACAAAATTAAACCTAATTTTTATTTTTCTTTTAAAATGTATTCTAATTGTCTAAAAACGAAGTTTAAAAAAAACTAGAACGAAAACGGAGTTAAAACGAGAGTTAAAAATTTAAAACCGAGAACGGGAACAAAACCCGTCCTTTAAAAAGTGAATTTTTGCAAAATAGACCCTACGAAAGTGAAACTAATTTTCCTACAAACTTTATGATAAAAGAAAATTTTATAAAAAAGATTTTGATTTTTCTGATTAATTTTCTATTTTTTATGATTTTAAAAGTTTTTAAAGAAAATAAAAGATTAAAAATACTAAACTTATAGTAAAAATTCTAGAAAAAGACAGAAAATAGCTTATGCTATATGAATCCTAGGAAAAATAAGCCCGAAGTCGTAGCTTATAAAATAAGCCACGAAATAAGCTTGACAGCTTATTTGGCTTATAAGGCCAAAATGTGTATAAGTTTTTAATGAAAGGAAAAGGTAACGGATGAGCTATTGTAGCATGATGGTAAAGAGTGTGTGTTGTGTGTAGGAGGTCGTGGGTTCGAGGCAGGCAAACACCCCTTTTTGCATTTTTTTTATTTTTTTGAAAATTTTAAAAACCAAAAGCTAAAAACTAAAGATTATAAGTTTTTAAAAAACTTTAATTAAGACAACACTAGCTTAAACTCAAAATTAAGCTCAAAATCAGCTTATGAATAAGCTGTTTGCAGAAAGTGGGCTTTTGAGCTCACTTTCACTTAAACACTTGATAAAAGCTCAAATTAAGCTTAATTTAAAAACTAAAACCTGTTCTAGACTCCTTATGATATGCTTAAGTTAGAATTAAGAAGCTTATTGAACTAGAATCATATTAAGCTAACTGAATTTTGAAGGAAAACTAGTAAACTCAGGTTTTTACTCAAAAAGCTCAAAGTTAAGAAAAGCTAAAATACTTAAGAAGCCAAAACAGAAGCTGAGCTTATGCTCACTTATCAATCAACTAGCAAGCTACTTATTCAAATTATAAAAAACAAATTCTACAAGCTAGAAGAAAGAAATAACTAAATAAAAAAGAAAAAATGAAAATAAGCATAAGCTTATTTGGATAATATGTCTTAGATCTAAATCAAAATAACAAAAGAATGCTTATTTGAAGTAAAGAAAAAAGCTAAGAGAAAACTAGAAGCAATAGTAAGCCATAATTAGCTTAAAAAGAAAAGAAAAAAAATAGAGTATTTAGTAAAAGAATAGCATAAGACAATAACACTTCATATCTTCAAAACATCTTCATTAATAAAGCTAAAAAGTTGATGATTACATAACTTAATAAAGCTATAAAACTTTACAATAACTAAACTAAATTTCACTACTATTAAATATAAATACTACTCTCTAACTCCTATTTCTATCTAAATTCTTAACACCCTTTTCCTGCTGATGCTGCCTTCATATATAGCCCCAAAGAATGGGGGTATTTTCGTCATTTTAGGCCTCCATCCACTTATATTGCTGGATCTAGGGGTATTTTGGTCTTCTTGCGCTCCACCAACTGCCTCATTATTGCCATAGTCTGACCTCGTACTGACACATGCCTACCTCGTACTGACACGCGCAGAGTGCCACGTGTCACACTCTGATTGGTCAGCCACCACTGGAACAGTACCTTGTACTGACATAACTGCCACCTCGTACCTGCTACCTCGTACCTCGTACTGACGCTCTTCCACCAAGGACTGACACCTCGTACTGACACACCTGCAATCTGACACTCAATCATTAGTTGGCTACGTGTCACCACCTGAGTGGTGCCACGTGGCATGTTACTATTCCGCCGCCGACTGGTCAACCGCCACTGGACCACCGGTCAACGGTGGTCAACGGTGGTAGTCAATGACGGTCAACGGCGACGGACCACCGTCGGACCACCGGTCAACCACCGGTCAACGGTGGTTGACGGTCAGTCAACTGGTGGGCCGGGTCAGGTCAGGTATTATGCCGGGTCTGGATCGGGTCGGGTCCGGGTCAAGTTCGGGTCGGGTCCGGGTCGGCACGTGGCATCACCAGAGTGGGCCACGTGTCACGAGAGGGAAAATCCTCACCCCAGGCAAGCCTGGGGTTCGAACTTCCGACCTCTCGTATAAAGACTCAAGCAAATATAAGAAACCATCTGCGCTAGCAAAGGCTTCAATATTATTATACAAAATTTAATATATAAACCTTATTTGGCCATGTTTATCTATGCTAGCTTTAAAGCTTCAAACAGGGACGAAAAAGGTTCAAAATAAAAAGGTTCAAATATGAAAGGTCGGTACCGTTAGACTCGTAATTTCGTGCTCTTTCTAATGGTGTGATCGAGGAAAATTAACGACTTCGTTTCGACCTCGATAAACGTGAAAACGTCGTCGAAAGTCACCCGAAAATTACCATTTTTGCTTTGTTTTCAATCCTTTGTACCTGTAAGACAAAAAAACACAATACAACCATATTTGCGACATATTTATTCATATTTTAGTGTTTTAGTCTGTTTATTAGCATTTTCCGAGGTACAAATGATGTGTGTTTTAGCATTATCAACGTCACATGATTCTAAGACGGTGTTAGAGTATACGACCCAGCCCATTATCTAGAATATTCTCTTTCATGACGGTGTCACGATTAAAACGCGACGCTGTCACAATGTTGTTCCAATATATACAAACCCGAATTTAGGGTTTTGAGTATGTAACTTTAGAATAAAAAGAGGGTACAAACCCTAGTTCGTTTAGCAGCTGTTAGGGACGAATTTAGGGCCTAAAAACCCTATTGTACTTACTCCAACTCATGTTTTAATCAAGCAGGGTTTATTTAATCATTCAATATGTCTATGTGTTGTTTGATTCATCTATGTTCTTGCTTTATTAATATGCTTGGCTAAGCCTTCTATTGTGTTTATTTATGATTGTATGTAACCTAGAATGTAGATCTTAGTGGTGTTGCTTCTTGTGATAGATGTGCACTTTGGAAAAGCCCTTTGATTTTGACTGTAGGTGAATCGGGGGAGAAGGTGAATAGTAAAAACGGCTTTTCCTGCCATTTTTACTTATACGGGTAAATGGGGGTGAGTATGGGACATTGGCAACTTTGGTCCCTCTGTTTTGTGAAGTGAAGATGTAATACACATTCAAGTGTATAACATCTTTTGGTTTTGGCAAGAATGGTCCTTGGATTTTAATTATAGGTTATGGGTTTTGTGTTTTGGGCCGGGTATGGTTTTAAGGGGTTTTGGCCCATTAAAGGTTTAGGGACCATTTGTGTAACATTTGAAGTTTGGAGGGACTGAAATGAAACATTTAGGGTTTGTCTTTTAGTGCTTTGACTGAGGATACCAAGGGTTGACTTATTCTATGGCTTATGCATTGAAAATCCTTGGCTTCTCTTTGCCTTTTCATTTGTTTCTCCGCGTGTTTGCCCGTTTTTGACGGTTTTCATGGATTTTTGATATATCCGTACCTGCACACACAAAACACAAAAACAAGTATATTTTTGCCATTTTAAGTCTGTTTTGGGTTTAATTGTTAATTTTAAGTACAAACGGATCTGTGTATTTACACTTATCAGCTAGTCAGCAGATTCAAAAGAAACAGACTGCACTGCAATGTCCAACACAAAAGCTAGTACGTTGCGTTATCTTCAAGTTTGCCTCAAGTAATGTGGATGCGGACAACATCCTAATGATTATGGCTTCAACATACCAAATACCATTGTATTGCGCTCCTCAATCAGCCATATCAATCTCATGCAACTCCGTGCAGTCACTCCCATACCAGCACGTCCATACTCGCTACCATTTTATCAAGGAACATGTTGACAACAGTAAATTGACTTGTACTTGTCAAAACTGAATACCATTAGCTGATAAGTTACTAAAGCCTTACCCGAAGACACCTTTCAGTATTTTGTGTCCAGAACGAATTGGTAAGAGAATGTTTGTGACACCAGCAGAACTGGAGGTTCTGGCAAATGAATATGCTTGATATATTCAAACATCAAACTGTAAATATTTTTGAAAAAGAAAAATACAAAAATATAAAACCTATAAAACCAAATACAAAATATAAAATTTCAAAAAGAAAATAACAAATAAAAATCAAAAATTTCCAAAAAGAATCTTCTCGACATGTCTCCTGGAATCGATAACATTTACGTACCTAGAAATGTCGATTAATATTGACACGGGTGTGTAAATGAAGTTCGAGCAAGAGCTTTAAATGCTTTCAAAATATGTCATTTCTATTTTTCTTTATGACATGTAATCACTCTCGGATTACAACTCGGACCCGAATGACAAAGGGGAGTGTACGTTTTAGTGCGCTTATCCTTAGCGTTAGAAGAAAAGTCTTCTAACATGATGTTTTTCAAAATGTTTTTTCAATGACAATTAAAAATCTTTCAAATTGTGTGTTCAACACTCCATCCCTCATAAAGTTTTACAAGACAATTCTTCTAAACATTTGGTGTCATTTTTAAAATGAGTCAATGTTTGAGGGGGAGTTTTTCGAAAAACAAATGTTTTAATATTTTTGGATACTATTCTTAAATTCTTTCGGTACTCAAAACATTTACACTAATCTTAATAACAAATCAGTAATAATAATGACTACTCAATATATTGTAAGTTATAAGATGATCTAGTGTCTGAGCACAATTTTTCAAGAATTATTCAATGACATTTCATAATCTTTTAAAATTGTGTGCTCAACACTGCCTCACCCTCAATTTTATATTCATTTTACAACTTGGTATCATTTTTTTTGGTGTCAAACATATGTAAAATTGAGAAGCAGCAAGAAGGAAAGTTCCATATAATTCATGCTAAGTGTAAAAGTTTTCTCCACGGGATTTTCATGACAAATTTTAATCACATGGTATTTCAAAGACTAAATGAATTAGTACTTAAAATAAGGGGAAAAATGTAATTAAAATATGATCTTGAAAATAATAAGTGATCTAATTGAATCAAAGCACTTTGAAGTCATAATGCTTTATACTCTTCGGAAAAGGTTTTATGGTTTTGATCTTATACCCAACAACATCTTTATTCACGACGATTCTGAAGTCATAAGGTGGTTAAGTTAGGTATTAGTCCTATGATCCAACCAGAACCGGAAGGATCTAACCAAGGACGAATCATCAGACTTCCTAACTACCTTAGACACTTCTTCATCAGACTTTCTGTTCTCAACTACAGGCTTATTAACAAACTCATCTAAACCAGTAAAAGACAAGTCAGGTGTTGGAGGCATGAAGTTTCCTGTGTAGGGAGGTGGAACTGCATTATAGCCTAAGCCTTTCTTGCAGTTGTCAACAATCTGACTTTCTATGAGTTTGTTTAAGCTTTTAGATGCATTTTCAAATTTGTCTACATTAAATTGAATTCCATCTTTTTCTTTTTGAGCTATTTCTAGCTTCTTCCTGAGCTCTCTGATAGCTATATCTTTACATTCAATTTCAAATTTTAAGACCTTTATATCTTGTGAATAAATAGACTCATTTGCCTTATAAACTTCAAGTTTCTCTTCTACTGACTCTAATCCTGACTTATAAGCTAGAACCATTAACTCAGATTTCTTAAAATCTTTATGTAGTTGATCATATTGAGATTTAAGGGTTTCAACAGTTTTCAAACAAGATTTTGAACAATTTGAATTGTTAGATACCTCTGAGTCAGAACTTGAAGATGAGTAAGCCATGAGTGCATAATTAGGTCCTTCCTCTGCCTGATCACTCCAGTCATACCCACCAAGACCATCACATGACACCAAAGCTGTGGAAGTGGATGTTTCCACAGGCACAGTCCTTCTTGTGCTTTCCTTGTTCTTGTAGTCTTGATTTCTTGGAGCTCTGCATTCTTTAGCAAAATGTCCCTTCTTGTGGCAGTTGTAGCACTCCACTTTGGACTTATCAAAGCCAACAGACTCATTGCCATTGATAGTAAGCTTCCTACCTGTATTCTTCAAAAACCTTCTAGCCCTCATAGTCAACATAGCCATTTGCCATCTCAAATCCATCTCTTCCAAATCATCTGGATGGATTTGTTGCAAGTCCTCATGTGCAAGTTGAGGATTATTTGGTTGACTAGCAAGGAATGCACAAATAACAGCATCACTCAAGTTGTCAATATTAGAAGCATTAACTTGAGTATTAGCAGCAGAAACTCCATTAGCAGTATTAACTGCTTGAGCAGTACTAACTGCTCCATTAGTGCTGCTATTGTTGTTATTTGAAGAGGACACAAAAGCCATGTTCTGTGTGCTTGAACTTGAGCTAGACATCCCTTTGACTTCTGGTTCATACACCTTAAGGTTGTTGTAGAGATCATCCATGCTCATTGTATCCAAATCAGTTTTATTCCTCCACACAACAACATGTGTGTTCCACTCAGGTGACAAACTTCTTAATAGCTTCTGGTTCACATCTTCTTGTGAAATCGTTTCTCCCAAAAGCTCCAACTGACTCACAAGCTTTTGAAGCCTATCAAAAGTTTGATCAAGCATCTCTGAGCTTGGAGCAGTAAAGTTTTCATATTGCTGCTTTAAAAGATTCCTTTGGGTCTTCTTTGTAGCTGCATTCCCACCAAATCTCTTTTCTACAGCTTCCATCAATAGCTTAGCATCCTTAATTGAGTTAAACTTTAACTGATGTTCATTAGGAATGCCCATCATTAAAGTACTTCTAGCTTTCACCTCTAATCTTTTCTGAGCCTTCTCTTCAGCAGTTGTAGGAGGCATTACTTTCTCAACACCCTCCACAACTGTTGTTTTTGGTGCAGTGTTTCCATTCTCTATGACTTCCCAAAGTGCATAGTCTATCATCTGGATGTATTGTTCAATCCTCATCCTCCATAACTCAAACTCACCCGGTTTGAGCATGGGAACTTTGGATGCAGCCACCATGTGTGCAGAATCTTGATCCATATCTTCTAGCAAAGTTTCTCAAAGCAACAAGCTCTGATACCACTTGTTGTCCCAGTTGTAGGATACCTCTTGTTGGATCCCACTTCAATAGATCGAATTCCTTAAGCTTGTTTAAGGTTTAGTTATATTAGATAAATCTAACACAACTATAGTAGAAACTTTGTTAAGTGTATTAAAGATTATGCGGAATCTAATCTTTAATATTAGAAGAATTCTTAATGAAACAGTAACACAAGATCATAATTCAACAAACAATAAAAGCTCCAATATTATTAAGAATAATACGAATACTCTCCTAGTATTAGGGTTACAAAACCTTGAAGCTATAAATAACACTTATCAAATCATAAACAACATAAACAACATATTAAACTCTATACCCTAGGACCTCCTTTTATACACCAAGGAGTCCTAGTGGATTTACAATATATTCCTAAGACTTAGAATATTCTTTATGATCTATTCTATAAATAACTAATACTTATCACGTAAGTAATCTTGATCTCCAAACAATCTTTATCCTTTCTTTTGTCTTTATCCTTTCTCTGACAGTAGAAATTTTTTTAGCAGTCTTAATCTTTGAGCAGTAGTAACTTATACACCAGCAGCATTAACTGAGCACAAGCAGTAGTAACTACTTAGAATATTTCTTCAATCTTCACCAGCAGTACTAACTTTATACTAGCAGCACTAACTTTATACTAGCAGTACTAATATATACTAACAATAGTAACAGTGAACTAGCAGTACTAACTTTATACTAGCAGCACTAACTACTTAGCATATTTTTCATTAAAGTTAATGAATAGCACTAACTTTTGCTTAGCAGCAGTAACACAAACCTGAGCAGTAGTAACTCTAAGATCATCAAGAAGTCTTTTAATCCCAACAGCTTAGCAACCAACCCAAAGTGTATTCGTGTAAATAATTAGCCAACCCTTCCACTCAAATTCACCCAAAGCCACCCAAATGTATCCTATCCATTTCCATTTTCATTATATGTTATCTTACACCTACACCCCAAACCCTTTATAAAAGACCTATTAGATAGTAATGAATAATACTTGCACCTAGCGGTGGAGGTTTGATCCTTTACTAAGCCTATGCTATGACATGTAATGAGTGTTGATTTTCCGTTTCCCCTATATTTTATAATTTATTATACACCCAAGTGAAAGAGAGAATCCCAAACACTTATTTGAGGTGCTAGTGTATACTTTCCGTGCTATTAATTATATGCTCTAGAAGGTTGTGTTGTAAAATATTTTTAAAAGAGTAGGCAAAATGACCCCTTATATTGTTATTGTCTAGGTAGAAAATCCCATTTGCTTGAGGACAAGCAAAACCCAAGTGTAGGGGTATTTGATGAGGTGTAATTTTATACACTTTTTCAGGGTCGTTTAACCCCCTAAATCGTGCATTTATGACCAAAATAGGTACTTAATCGATCCTTTTTAGGTATTTCTCATTTGGAGGGCATTTGGAAGAATTACACGTGACTTGGGCTCATTTGGAGAAGAAACGGACAAGACTACGGACCTACACCAATATTGATCAAGAATTTATCTACAGTGGCTGGAGACGGCATCATAGATACAACGTGACGCCGTCATCACGAAGATCAAGACGACGTCACATGATTCCAAGACGACGTTAGAGCATACGAACCAGCCCATTATCTAGAATATTATCTTTCATGACGGCGTCACGATTAAAACGTGACGCCGTCACAACGTTTTTCCTATATATACAAACCCGAATTTAGGGTTTTGAGTGTGTAACTTTAGAATAAAAAGAGGGTACGAACCCTAGTTCGTTTAGCAGCTGCTAGGGACGAATTTAGGGCCTAAAAACCCTATTGTACTTCCTCCAACTCATGTTTTAATCAAGTAAGGTTTATTTAATCATTCAATATGTCTATGTGTTGTTTGATTAATATATGTTCTTGCTTTTTTAATATGCTTGACTAAGCCTTCTATTGTGTTTATTTATGATTGTATGAAACCTATAATGTTGATCTTAGTGGTGTTGCTTCTTGTTATGGATGTGCATGTTAGGCTCTAGAAAACCAGTTTTTTTCTGTATCGCTATTGATATGTCTAGGGAAACATAATTGTGTAGAAAGGATACCATCGGGTAACAGTCTTCATACTACCTTGCCCCCTAATATGGTTGATCCACTTTTAATATATCTCACATGCACTTAGTGTACTCCTAGGGGCCATGTAATAGTCTTCATACTACCTTACGTGTGCGGTGCTCTAGCGGAATACTAAGTAGACGGCGGGTTCGTGTAATTCGATCATGACTTAGGAAATAGTTACACAGATCATTACAAGGGTGATAAGGCAACAACACTAGGAGAAGCAATCTAGGGAGTAATACATGATTAAATAAACACAGTCTTTTATCTTATTGTTATCACCAGTAGCGTAGAATATATTTAGTTTAATAGCTAAAACCAACCACCTCTCAAATTATAGGATTTACTTGTTTTCTATAAAATACAAAAATATTCTTCTCTCAACCCTTAGAATTCTGTTAGTCCGTGATCAAGCCTTCCCAACCTATTCCCCGAGTGAACGATAACAACCTCCTCGAGTCTTGCCTATACTATTACTACAACGATTAGGTGCTCTACCTAGGGAGTTGTAAAACTTCTTGTAGAAGTCCTACGACGACCGCATCACGTATCCAGGTTTTTAGATACGACGTATTGGTTTCCTATATAGTTTGTGTTTTTATTTTCTTTTATTAACCGTCAGATACCCAAGATAGGATTGCATGGTTTTCTTATATATTGCGCAAGACTTCGTTGGAAAGAAATCGACAACGTTGGTGAAGTATCCATAATCTGGAATCTTATGTATGTTGTAGTCATGCTAGAATTCAGACGCATTTACAACATACATTCTTGCTCATATACTCAACATGGAGAATCATACCGAGCAAATATCAGGGGAGTTTCTCGTTCTAATTCTTTTATTTCTAATTTTTAACTGTTATTCTTATACAATGAGGACGTTGTATAATTTAAGTAGGGGTATGTGAATTAGAATGCTACTTGTCCTATTTTTCACATTCAAATGCTTAAATTATGCTTAAATTCAAAAAATTTTCAAGCATACTTTTGTGAAATTACTGGTTACATAACCTCCACACATAACCCTTATTAGATAATGTGAGGATCCAGCCTTATCCGTTTCCAAATATTTACCCAATATTCCATAAAAATATGAGTGTGCCGGTGATGTTGTAGACTTTAGAACTTGTCTTGGTATATCTATTTGAGACCATAATAATAAGTGCTATGGATTTAGATGGAGTAACTTGTTTAAAATTGTAAATTTCTAGGATTACACCCAAAAAGCCTATATATGTTGTACTATTAACTAACCACACCGGTTAGTTAACCCCCGTATAAACCCTTTGTTTACTCTAATTTTAAGAATAAGATTCCCTAGAAAAACTAGTAGAGCCAATCCTTTAGGATAACACCAACTATTTGTTTCATTACACCTTAGCCTACCATGTAAGATTAAGTCCATTTATTAGTTGCTAGTTGCTTTAAGTGTAAAGTATGTATTTACTGTGTCTTGTGTCATTTTTCTATCTCTGGTATGGTGGGTAAATTGCGCATTGCAATTGGGAATGTAAAAGTAGTTAAACTCATGTATTTTTACTACCATCACAATTATTGGTATGTTCGAAGAATGAAGAATTATAGAAGAAATTATCCGGAGCTATTTATGATCGTGAAGATGGTGAAATTACACCGAGATTCATAGTGTATTGTTTAAAAAAAATCAAAAAAATTAGAAAATCGCTGCAAAAAAGAAGAGGAATATTTTGAAGATAGTCGGTTCATTAAAGCTTAAACCGATGGTATTATTTGAAGGATCGATTATTCGTTGATACGTAATTATAAATCAACGATGTAAAGTTTTGTATAAAGTGGTAGATATCACTACTTGATTTTGTAAAAGTATGTATAGTATGGATGATTGGGAAGTTGACCATTACGGGAACGCCAACTTAGGTTGTTGATCTATGATCAAGACGTTTGTGTATATATTTCTGTGTATTTATCATGGTAACGGTCAGGAAAGTATCTAGCAACTTGTACCTTATTTAGACTTAATCTATTTGATTTACAATTTTTTATTTAACAACAATTGTTTCCCTTTCCTAATCTCTATCCTTAGGTTTTACTCGAATGAGGATGCAAGCAATTACATGTGTCTATTCCGTCGTTACGGCCATGTATGTGTGATTTTGTCCGCCTTGTTGGTTTATTACTTTTGGAGAAAGGATTAGAAGATCCATACCCTATATCACTTTTTGTCCTAACCCTTGGTTTTACTCGAGTGAGGGAATTAAATGCAATCATGTATATCTATTTCATTGTTATGGATGTGTATATGTGGTTTGTCGCCCTTGCTGGTTTATGACTTTTGGTAAACTACTAGTCCTATTCTTTAGCTTATGCGAGTTAAGGTTCGAATGCAGTCACATGTGTCTATCCCATCGTTATGGGCGTGTATGTGTGATTTTTTCACCTTTTCTGGAATATTGGTATCGATAGAGATTAGAAAGAGTGATCAAACCCTTTAAAGCCTTTTAACAACCCAATTTACATATATAAACTTATTACTCCTTAGCTTTAGTGGTGGAGATGTGTATCCTTGCGAAGCCTATGATAGAATACTCGTCACGACCAAGCACTTGAGTGAATTAGTTACATGTTACCATATAGATTAGTCGAGTGATTTGAGTGTTTTCATCTACCTATTTTTTCAGGTGTTTGGTTGTGTATTAGTAATTGATCAAATAAATGCTTAATGGAAAAATCCTTAAGGATACATTTTCATAAATTTCTAAAGGCTACTTAAGGACAAGTAGGATTCAAGTAGGGGGATATTTGATGACATCAATTAACATCACTTTTATAGCATCATTTATCCCATGTCATATTATCCCAGTAAATTACCCATATTGTAGTACAATTATTGCATCAATTGGCACTTAATCATTTATATTTGAGAATTGCAGTAATTATGGAGTACTTTGTGAAGATTAGCAAAAAGGCGCGCATTTTGGAGCTTAAACAAAGAAATCTAAAGAATACTATTCTGACATCCAATACGCCGTATCCATCAAGAAAGATACGACGTATCTATGCCTGCACTTTACAAGAAACCACAAAGAATAATGACCTATATGCCGTATCTAGAAGACTTCCATACGACGTATCCATGATATAGTAATTAAATATTTTGGAAGATATTGAACGTGGTCCCTACTCTAAGAAACCCCCATTACGCCGTATTTACCTCAACCAATACGACGCATCGACCAAATTCCAGACAATATAAATAGAAAACCTTGTTAGGAATAAATCTTCATATGACTTAACACTGCCAACAGTACTAAAGGAGTTAGTACTGCCAGTACAAAGTTAGTACTGCCAATGTTAATTAATACTGCTAGTAGAAAAGAGTTAGTACTACTGATGGTCAAAGCTGCTGAACTGAAGATAAGAATGCATGGAGAGTATTTCGGGATGTTTATATATTTGAATTGTAATTGATCTAAAAGATAGGCTGTTATCTTTGTAAAGGACTTCCTTGTATTCTATAAAAGTAGATCCATAAAGTGTAGAGTAAACTAGAACTCTTTGGGGAGATAGGCACTTTAGAGACGTTGTCAGAGAAATTGAGGATGAAGGGAAAGGGGAGTTTTGTAATGGGAGGCGTCAAGGGTTGGTAACCCCCAGGACTGTTCAAGGGGAGGGACTCGGTATTATTTTTAATATATTGAAGCAGTGTGTTTTGTGTTCATTGTTTGTTTGGTCATTACTGTTCCATTAATAACTTTTCTACAGTATCAAAGTGTAAGATTCCGCATACACTTTGTATACATACAAATCTTAATCTTTGTTATTTTGATCTTCAAGGTAACAAACTCTTACTTCATAAAGAACAATCCAAGGTGTGGGATCAAAGTGGTAAAGAGCCTGTGCTTTGAGAAACTTTGATCAGGAAAATGGAGTTAGAAAAATTCTCATTAACAATGCTTTGTGCCAATGCTTCCATGCTCAAACTAGGAAGTATGAGATGTGGGAAATCTGGATAAGCAGTACTTTTCAGATCTAAGATTGATGGCATTGAGAGAAGTAATAGAAAATGGGAATTCTTGGGTACCTATTCCTCTTTACAACACCAGAATCTGGTCCACAACAACATTGAAGATAACAGTTCCCTCTACTACTAAAGAAAGAATTGCAAGAAGAATGTTGCCAAAACCATAAGTCATCGTCTTCTCCCATGCACTCCCAAATAAAACATCAGCTTACCTTAACCAGAAATGTGATGCTCAATTATGTTTGTTGCTATTTAAAGCTTGCTTTGTGAGGAAATGATGCAACAAAGAAGACACAGAAGGCTTACTACTAAAGCAACATATTAAAACTTTAATGCTACAAGCTCAGAATCTTTAGACTCTATCTTTAATAGGCTTCAAAAGCTTGTTAGTAGATTGGCAATTCTGGGTGTAGATACTCCTCCAGAAGATCTAAATGTTAAGTTTTTGAGAAGCTTACCTTCTGAATAGGATACACATGAATAGCTGATGAACAAACCCGACTTGAAACTATGGGTTTGGATGATTGAGTAACATGAACAATTTTAAAATATGGGTTGAACAAAAGGTTAAGAGAACTGTTGCTGCTAACAATGATGATAAGAACTTGGCATTTCTAACCACTTCCAGTCCAAGCAGTACTAATACTATTAATAATGTAACACAGAGTTAGCTAACTAGGCAACACCAAAGGTTAATACTACTGCTATTAAACAGAAACGTGAAGTACTAGCTAGTTTTAGTGATGCACATTTATCCTTATTGTCCCTCAACCACAAGGGTCTCAACTAGTTCATGAAGATCTTGAGCAACTTCATGATAAAAAATTGGAAGAGATGGATCTAAAGTGGAATATGGCACTGCTAAGCATGAGGGCAAGAAAGTTCTATCAGAGAACTGGAAGGAAGATCATCATTGATGGAAGTAGTACGGCTGGATATGATAAATCAAAAGTAGAATGTTTCAACTGTCATAAAATGGGACATTTTGCCAGAGAATGCAGAGCACCAAGAAGTAAAGACAACAGAAATTGGAATCAAGGAAGCTCATCAAAGGCAGTAAGGATTGATATAGCTTCTAGAAAGGCAATAGTGTGCTAGAATGGTGCTGGATTGATTAGAGAGTGACATGACGAGGATGAAATCATGCAAACTATAGATGGCTCTCATGGCAATTTTCCCCCCCCCACAGATTCTGAGGTTATCAATTTATAAATCTTGTTCTGCTAAATCATGTTTGTAAAATTATTGAAATGCTCTGAAGAAACATATGATGAAATACTTGTCAAATTAGATATACTGATCTTTAAATAGCAGCTACCTATAAAAGAGGTTTACAATTTTAGAAGAACCAATAGTTAATATAAAGAATCTGAAGCCTTTTTCTGAGGAAATTGTTTTGCTTAAGAAGAAGTTGGATCACAAAGAATATCTAATGGATTACTAAGACTGAACTTGAAAAAGTTATGGAAGAAAAGGAAGGGGTTTGAATTTAAGCTTGCCAAAGTTGAAAAATCATCAAAAGACTAGATGATTTGTATGCAAGATCAGGAACTGACAAGAGGCAAAAGGGTTTTGGTTATAATACTGTCCCCCTCACCCTCATTCCTTGAACTCTCAATAACCAACAACCACTAGACTTATCCTTCTACAGGTCTTAGAAAATTCAAGACAACCTGAGTAAATGATATGGTCCAGGGATTCACGTTTAAAGCCAAACCCACTGTTTGTGATAGAGATCAGATAATTCTAAGGAGAATACTGATGACTACTTTTAACACAACAACCCAAAACTGATACTATAAACAAGCTCTGTTAATGTCACCACTTAAGTATACCAAGATTGAAAGAAAAGTTTATTTCCATACTAGTTGTCATTATTAGGGTATGAAGAACTAAAAAGCTAGAGAGAATAATCAGCTCACAAATTATTGAAGATTGGGTGTACCAGATGATGAGGAAGAAGTTTGAGCCAATCCCTAAGGAAGTAAAAGAAAACTGCTATAAAACCTACTGCTACTAAGAAAGAGTCAGTTAACACCTGAAACCGAATTAGAAAGATCAGTAGGTATGCAGAGATGTAAGGTCACAGGGACCTAAGGTGGAACCAAAGGAATTGGGGGAAAATGGTCAAAAATCCTGAAAAAAATCAATTAGGATGTAACTATGTTTTTAAAACAAATGCATTTATTATTCTGTGTAGTTATTTGATCACATTCATAAAGATTGTCCTAAATGCTGTACAAACATATGTTTCAAGAGCAAGATCTTAATGAATACTGTATATAAAAAACTGTTAATAATGCAAAGCCTCTTAATACTGTTAGGTCTGTTAACACTGCCAGATCTTTTAGTACTGCTAGGTCTGTTAATACTGTTAGGCCTTCTTATACTGTTCACCCAAAATCAACAGTTCCTTGTGCTAGACCAAAGACACATTTTCAAAATCAAGCACAATCAACTGTTCAAAGGCCCTTTTACAAGAGTACAACATTAACAAAAAGGTCTAAAAATCAAAATATTAATACTGGTAGACAAACTGTTAATACTGTTAGGCCAAATGTTAATACTGTCAGGGCAAGGGGATTTAATGCTGTTAAGCCCTCAGCATGTTGGGTTTGGAGACCTATAAAACCCAATGGTGCATCACTAGTTTTTAACAAATATAATTACATTGATGCACGAGGCAGATCCATCAGTAATGCATGGGTCCCCCAAAGATAACTACTTCATAAGTTTGAGTGCAGAGCAATTCACAGCTAAATGAATAAGTTTTATGGATAGTGGATCTCAAGGCACAAGTCTTAAAACATAGCCCCATCTTTAGATTTCAAGAACTTTAATTTAGGTTATGTTACTTTTTTGGTGGAGAGCAAAATGGAGGAAAAATTACTGGAAAAGTACAATAAAACTGATAAACTTGATTTAGAGGATGTCTACTTTGTCAAGATTGAAGTTCAAGCCTTTTTTAGTGTCTCACAAATGTGGTGACAAAAAAGAAACAATGTTCTTGTTTAACTGACTCGAAAATGTCTTGTTCTATCTCCCGACCTCCCAATATTTAAGTATGCCTTGGATTAAAGTCAGAACTATTCTTAAAATACCTAGACGAAGAATAACATGTACAAATATGATATGAAAAACGTCATATAGACCAAAGATGGTTAAGACTGTTCTAGTTGCAAAGGCTACATTGATGAAATCAATGTATTGCATTAAGGAGGCTTGTCAATGTCGAATTTTCAGAAATATCAATAAACTAGTCAAAAAGAAAAAATCTTGAAGAGATTTGCCTTTAAAAAGATTTGAGAATGACCAAACAAGTGTTGCCTGTCTTAAAGCAAGCAACATAGAGTCTCTTGTAAGACCAAGGCCTTTAGTCCCATTACTAAGCCATTATTTATGCTAACACATGATCTTTTTGGTCCAACTTTGTTAGATAGTATTAAAGCATAAAAATACTGCTTGGTAGTTACTGATGATTATAGTGATTTTCTTGGTTTTCTTTTTAAGAACTACAAGAAGAAACTAGTGAGATCCATAAAACATTTATCAAAGAGATAGAAAATCTGTGATAATAAAGTTAAAATAATCAAAGTGATAAGGGACAAAATTAAAACCATGTGATGACGGCAGATCTAAAGAAAAAAGGTATTCAAAAGAGAATATAGTGTAGCAAGACACCTCAGCAATGGTGTAGCTGAAAGAAAGAAATATGACTCTCATTGAGGCTGGTAAAACCATGTTAGCTGACTCTAATCCTACTACATTTGGGCAGAAGCTGTTTTCATACTATGCTTGCAATGTACAAGAAAGGTTCTTAATAGTCCAAGCCTCAAGCAAAGACTCCTTATGAACTCTTTCGAGGTATGAAACCAGCTATACGCTTCATGAAACTATTTGGATGTCATGTTACTATTCTCAATACCTTAGATAAGTTGGGCAAGTTTGATGGAAAAAGTGATGAAGGTTTCTTTGTTGGATATTCCTTAAGTAGCAAAGCTTTTAGGGTATACAACATTAGAACCAGAAAAGTTCAGGAAAACTTGCATGTTGGGTTCTTAGAGAATAAACCTATGTTAGTAAGAAATGGTCCAAAGTGGCTGTTTGATCTTGATTCTCTAACCCAATCAATGAATTATGTACCAGTGGTTGCAGGGACTTTTTTCTGAATGTTTTCGGCAGGATATTCAAGGAGTTTCGGATCGCAAGCACATTCGCTCATAAAGATCAAGATTGTATATTTACATTTTGAGCGCGAGTGCCAATTTTGGAAGGATACTTCATACTTTTGAGGATGATCTTCACTCATAATCTGTTGATGGATGCACAAATTACAAATCTAGATGGGGGACTCTGGTTGATTGCAAGGTCCTTTTAGGATAATTGGTACTGATGATTAACAAGTTAATGCTTGCCCCCTAAGTCCAGAAGTTAATACTGGTAGTAGAGAAGTTAGTACTGCTGTTCCTGAAGTTAATACTGCTACTCCTGAAGACTTAATAGACCAATTCCTACAACTGAAACACCAAGAGGAGGACCAGAAATTGAAATTGGGGAACCGTTTCACCATCCTTAAGCAGTATCTCTTCACTGCCTCATAACAAGAATCACAAAGATCATCAATTGTATCATGTTATTGGTGATGGTGTAGGTCTCTGTACAAACAAGAAGTGATGACAACTTTCTTACGCTGAATTAGGATTTCTTTGGTGCCAATACGAAGGAAAGACTCACCAGGAACCTCAATATGTCTTTTTGCTTGTTTCCTATCTCAAGAAAACCAAAAAGAGTTTCTAAAAGCTCTTAGTGATCCTGCTTGGGTAAAAGGCAATGCAGGAGGAAATCCTAAAGTTTAAACTAAAAAATGTAGGGTTTCCTGTAGACTTGCCTAAAGTTCATAGGGCTATTTGGTACAAGAGTTTCTACAGAAACAAAAAAGATGAACGGGGTATTATTATCAAGGAACAAAGCAAGACATGTTGCCCAAGGACAAACACAAGAAGAGGTATTGACTATGATAGAAGTTTTTGCTCCCGTGGCTAAAATTGAGGCCATAAGAATATTCTGGCTTATGCTTCTTATCTGGGTTTTACAGTCTACCAAATGGTATGTCAAAAGGTGCTTTCCTATATTGGTCAACATTGAAGAGGAGTGTAGTAAGTCAACCTCCAGTTTTGAAGATCAACCATCACTGATAAAGTTTATAAAGTTGTAAAACACTATATGGACTTCATCAAGTGCACCAGACTTGTATGACACATTGGCCACTTATCTTTTGAGCGAATGATTTCAAAGAGGACAGATTGACCAAACTTTATTCAACAAAAAGTCAAAAGGGCATATAATGCTATGTTCAAAATATGTAGATTGACATATTTTTGGATCTACCAAGAAGGATCTTTTGGATGAGTTTGAGTAAGCGTATGATGGATAAGTTCAGATGAGTTTCTATTGGGAAAACTCACCTTCTTTTTTGGGATTGCATGTTCCAACAAGAAAGAAAGTGCATCTTTAATCAGTCAAGATAAATATGTCCATGAATATTGAGAAAGGTTTCAACTAACACAGACGTGAAGTCTGCCTCCAGTCCTACAGATTTGGAAAAGCCTTTGGTTAAAGATGGAGATGCTGATGATGTTGATGAACATCTTTATAGATCTATGATTGGATCTTTGATGTATCTTACAGCATCCAGACCAGATATCATGTTTGCAGTATGTGCATGTGCAAGGTTTCAGGTTTCCCCAAAAACTTCCCATCTCTTAGCTGTCAAAAGAATCTTTAGATACCTTAAAGGCAAACCATCTCTAGGTGATGTATTTAGTATTCTAAGGATTTCTCCATTGGAGTAGTTGCTTACACTGAAGGAATCTAGCTGGAGCTACACTAGATCAGGAAGTCAACTATAGAGGTTGTCAATTTTTGGGAAATAGGTTAATTTCTTGGCAATGCAAGAAACAAACTGTAGTTGCCACTTCTACAACTGAAGCTGAATATGTGGCTGCTGCAAGTTGCTGTGGACAGGTTCTCTGGATCCAAAACCAATTGCTGGATTATGGGTACAATTTTATGAACACTGTTATTTACATTGACAATACCCATTACAATCTGAAATCATAGAAAATCCTATTTCAAACACTCAAAACAAAAACATATAGAGATTAGGCATCACTTTATAAGAGATTGCAATGCTAAAAAGTTGATTCAAATGGCTAAAATTGACACTCAACTTAATGTAGCAGATCTTCTTACAAAAGGTTTTTTTTGATCTAGGTAGACTTTTCAATACTTGGTCCACAAGTATTGGAATGCTCAAGAAAATCCCTAAGGCCCAAAGTCTCTTGTTGTTTTGTAACGTTTTGTTAAAAGTTAGTACTGTTACGTGTTTGTAATTTAATACTGTCTAAGTTTTCTAAATTGTACTGCTAGTTATATTTTAAAACTATTGGTTAAAACTGTTATTATAGTTAGTTAAGCAAAATGTTTAGATTATGTTTTTCTTGGTTTTAAGCTAACTTTTTTAGGATAAACAATAAAGTGTGAAATTGGTTACTCCATAATGTATTATTTGAGGGGAGGCATGTTGGTTGTTCTTGAAGTGTTGGTTGTAACACCACACAACAAATGGTCATCAGTTCACCATGTCTAATAGACATCAAGAATTGACTAGTCCAAAGCAAACGGTTATTGGTAAAGACTTCTCAAATCCATTTATAGTTGATAGTTTACTCAAAACTATATGGTTATCAATGCACCATGTTTTTACAATGAAGCATTGGCTAGTCCAAAGCAAACAACTATTGGTAAAGACTCCTCAAATCCATTTATGGCTGATAGTTTACCAAAAAATACACTGTGTGTGAATTTGTGCGCTAAAAGAAAAGAGAGAATTGGTGAGCTTAAAAACAGAAAGAGAGCTGTGTGAAAAAATAGACAGAGTGCAATGTGAGTTAAAAGATTAAGAGATTAAATGTGAGCTTAAAAACAGAAAGAGAGATTGTGTGAATCTATCTTTGAATGATACAACAAATTTAGAGTTTGTATTGCTGTTGGTGGAGAAGTTAATACTTCTAGGCTTATTTTAGTACTGCTAAACCAAATTTAGTACTGCTGGATGACCGTTAGTACTATTTGGCCCTAACAGATTCCTAATTAATGAATAGAGTCGTTGAGATATTTCCGCCAAATACCTATGGAATAGGGGTTTGACCAATTGGACTTTCGTGAACCTACTATAAATTCGAATGATTTATTCACGATAACTTCAATTTTCTTTAAGTTGGTCAAATAATATCTCTACGTTTTCTCTATTTAATTGTAATTAACTTTCTCCAGCCTTCATACTTACATACACGATCATATCCCACTCAATTACTCACAGTTTTATTCATGGCAAACTTGGAATTTTGTGACAAGCACAACATGGTCGCGTTTTTAGAAAAATCTACGGGAAGTACAGGGTTTCATCAAGTCATCGATTTTCTAAATCGAAGTCACATTTGTTATGCACTCACACAGAAGCCAGCTGTTTCTGTCTGGTTATCAAACAATTTTGGAGATCTGCTGAAGCTTCTACTGATGCTAATGGAGAAGTCAAGATTAATGCTACCGTTGATGGTCACTCACTGTCTATCACTGAAGGATCTTTAAGACGACATCTCAAGTTGGCTGATCAAGATGGATTAGTGTATTGGAGGATGACTTGAGGAAGACCAAGAAAACTTACAGTTCTGCATTTACTAAGCTCATACATATCTAGAATTAAGAAAGATCTAGGGAACATCTCTTTACACCATGACCCCTGCAATTTAACCTTGTGCAAGGGTTAGAAGTAACCATGGTTAGGTTAGTTAGATAATTTGACTAATTATATCATGCATGCACCTTCCATTCTTAACACTAACAAAATTTCACATTTTTCTTTCTCCCTTTCTCTCCAAAACCCACGGCATTATAAGCTCATATAATCAAACCATACAAATTATTCTACAGATCCAAAAACCCTTACACATCAACTAAGGCAATACAAGGTGTTTTGCAAGCAATGGTTCAATCATTGCAAGTATGTAAGAAGAAAGGAAAAGATAGGGTTTCAAACCTAATCTAGGGTTATAACTTGTAAGCTTTGGTTTTGAAAACTATCACGGGTTTAGCACTTATTTCTCATCTTAATTACTCATCCTAAGGTCTTCCTAATTCCTTCATACTTTTTATTATCATTATTTTATGTGTAATATGTTAATTATGGCTAAATCACCACTAATGACTTTTTAATATGTAAAATGAGTTATTATTTATGTTTATGATTTTATGCACATATTCTTATGTCATATGGTCATATATATCATGGAAAAGTGAAAGTAAAAAGTAGTTAACATAATGGTTTAAGTATAACAATGTTTAGGTTAAATAAGGTCTATAAGGTTTCTTAATCTTCACATGAGAAAATAATGGAAAGTAAATTATTAAACTTGTTACAATGAATTTATAAGGACTATGATGATCATGGACATTAATATAAATAACACATGATGTTTACATAAAGTTATTAGGGTTTACCATATTAAAACTACTAAATAAATAATAACATAAAACAAAAGTTATATGAAATATTATAACATGAATACTTAGGGGCTGTTTTAAATTCGAATTTATAGACAGTAGTTTTGATATAATATAATGAATAATACTTCTCGTGACGACTCCAAAGATAAGAAACTCAAAAAACCGATTTTAAAACAAAAAAAGATACGTTAATATACGAGTTTACGACTATAAATACATTTATAAAACTATTTTTATAAAGTTACTATTCATATAAGCAACTTTTAGCAACTTTTATTTTTAAAACATCTAATATATGATATAACTTTTAATTACGAGATCGTACTCGAAAGAATCGCTAAAAACGGAACTATAACGAATAAACTACGAAGTTTACGATAATTAAAGTTTATAAAAGTAATTTTATAAACTATGACAGTAAAAATTACTATTCATCAGTGGACCCAACTTTATAAAATATAATACATCTTTTAATAACAAATTACGTACTCAAGGAATCACAAAAATCGGATTAAAACGATAAGTTATAACGATTACCATGATTACGCTTATTAAAACGTAAAAACTAGTATAAAGCAGTTGTGAATAGTAAAACACTATCATCGCAGAATATCAAAAACTTAAAAAATGTAATTAATTGATCACTCGTCTTACTACAAGACGTGGACGTAAGAAAACGCGAGCAACGGCTTCAAAACGACCCAAATTAGGTCATTTTTTACCGAAAAGAAATATTTATATAAACCGTTTTCACTTTATAAATATTCATTTCTCATCTCAATACAGATTAGTCGGGAATTATCTATATAGAATATTGAGTGGATAACAAAGTGCAATAATACTAGGGAGTTTCATAAATGAGTGCCTCTTCTGATGGCGTTCGACGAGTTGTTGGATTACGATTAAAGTGTCCTAACTCCTCTACGTCATGTCATGACCTCTTTAATTATGATAGCCCGAACGATATTACGAATGTAAAATCTAAAAGATAATATCCAATGTTATTAATTAAGTACTCTGTACTTATTACGACCTTAATTGAAATAGTTGCATTTATCGTCATGCTGACTTTTTTATCTGTGATTATTTTGACTATCGTACTCAAGTGATTTCATAGCCCCACTTTTTACAGTTTTACTGATTTACTATTATCGGGGTGAAACATGCTTTGTTTTTATAAATTTGGACGCATGTGATTAAATATATTGATGTATGTGTTTTGCCTAAGTAGCGATAACCCACCAGAGCCCATTATCCTAACTGTCAATTGCAAAGATGTAGTTGGTTAATTGCATTACTTGTGCGCAGAATGTTATAAATATATCTAATGGGATTAACCTCCCCGTTGGGTGATTACTATCAATGGGAACGAACGGTTGAACCAGGTCGGTAACTGGATGTATCCTCGCGCCCGCGGGTTACAACCTCTGTGACGGGCAAATAACTGCTAAAATACAAATATAGGTTTGAGCTTCAGTGCATGATCTTAGTGTCAACAGTAATCTAGTTTTGTGATTATGGCATATGTTGTAACATCACAGGAAAACTTGCGTCGCAGCATAATTTAAATACATTAACCATGATTCACTAACAATTTTGTTGACGTTTTAAAGCAATGTTTTCAGGAGGTCAATAGGCATCGAGGTTCAATGATGCATTGGAATATGTTTGGATGCATTGTTAAAGATTTATGTGACATCATGTTTTTGGAAATCTAAAGTTATCTTTTGTAATTAATAAACAAAGACAAGTAAACCAATAAGCTTTTTGTAATATGTCCTTTTATTAAATCCAATGTAACAAATTTAAACGACTTTTGTGTTGTTCTTATATATATCTTGTGCTGTTGATCTTGAAGTAACATGCCCTGGATCCTTATTCCGCTGCGACCCATTTTGGGGGTGTTACAGATTGGTATCAAGAGCCAAGGTTATAGAGAACCAGGTCAAAATGTTTTTGCTGGACTATAACCGTTTTCAAACATTGCATACATACAAAAGGGTTTTTACGGGGTATTCATATACAAATTGTTGCATTAGTCGGTTAGGCTATATACATGCAAAATTGATATACGTGTTTATAATATATTACGTATATAAGGATAATAGTCTTATATTAATATACTTATATATCCTATCATGTCAGATTCTGAGCACTCTACGGTTACATACACATCAGTATCTGAGGACGATCCAGACATCGGTTCACCAGGAGTCGATGGACCACCCATTATGCTAGAGGACCCATATGCTTACATACCAGCCTTAGGTTCGACCATACGCCGACTAACATACCTGGCCCTAAGGGACCACCATCACCAGACTACATGCCTGGCCCGGAGGAGCCAGAGCAGCACACCTTCACCTATTTACAATACCTTTAGTTCCAGAGCCAGTTTACCCGGAGGTTTCCTACCATGGACGATGAGGGGGTCTTCCCCGCTGAGGAGCAGCCAATGCCTGCTGCTGACTCACCTACTTATCAGTCACCAGGGTATATACCAGAGTCCGACCCTAAGGAGGACCCAGAGGAGGATGATGAGGAGGATCCTGAGGAGGATCCAGCCGACTATCCTGTTGACAGAGGAGACAGGAAGATGAGATTCATATGATGATGATGATGAAGCAGAGGAGGAGCACTTAGCTTCCTGCCGACCCTGCACTTTTTGCATATTCAGCTGACTCAGGACCCATACCCTTGTTTTATCGCTCACGCTAGGATTTCCACCGGACCCCATGCCCGCACCGTTCTCACCAAGGAAGTTGCTGAGAGATTGTTAGCCTTACCTACTCAACCACCATCACCTCTCTCTCTATACTCATCACCACTTCCTCAGATACCCTCTCCGCTATTACCTATACCATCACCACCACCCAATGGCCCTACATATGTTAAGGTATCCTCTGGGCATCCTGAGCTGCTGATTAGACAGAGAGAATTGCACTACCATCCCTGTTCATGAGACTAGAGCCTGTAGATTTGTTTTGCGCTTCGTAAGAGGTCGTGTTGTACTACTCATATCCTGATACGAGGTCGGGGAGAGTTCGACAGCTGGTGCTGCTAGGCAGAGTTGGACCTACACAGCTTAGGGCAAAAGACCGTTATGGATTGCTGATATGATAGATGCTGCTCAGACGCCAGACTACTAGAAGAGTTAGGCTATGGTATACAGATACATGGGATTGACCTAGTAGGTGCCATCCAGAGATTGCAACCGACCACCCTAGAGGGGGTCAATCAGAGAGTTTATTGATTGGCTACTACTTGTTGACCAAGAGGATGAGATCAATATATTCTCAGTTGGATGAATGCATTATGACCGAGGCTTCACTAGAGCCCGAGTCCAACATTTGTATAGGGATAGGCCATTCCATAGACGCACTTGCCCTTCTGAAGGATGAGGAGGCCAGATTATTCTCGATCCGCTTGGCACAATCGATGAATGCTTGCGACAGACACATTCCGAGGGCATATCACTCGGACTACGTATCATGGCTCAGCATTCCGAGATCACTGAATTGCAGGCAGCAGACCGTAGTAAAAAAGAGACAGACGGTGATTACAGATCTACTGAATGCAGACTATCTATACAGAGACAGTTAGTGAGACACAAAGAAAGTGAAGAGCCACAAGACTCAGATGATCGAGCTCAGAGATAGCAGGGACCTGCAAACGATCCTTGCAGAGCCAGAGCTACCAGAGGAGGTCAGAAGCAGTTCATAGACTGTGTTTATGACTGTAAGCTACTTACAGTCAGTTATAGTATTATGAGGTTATTCCCTGCTAGCAACTGTATAGATTTTGTATTGTAATAGCTACTCTGTTTAAGATATTTTGTTCATGTATCGGCTACATAGTACAGCCTACAAGTATTACGAGTATATCTTCGGTTTAGTAGCTTTTGGTTATTTTGTCTTGTAACCTAAGTGTTGTGATCGTTTGTATTAAAAACCAATCATGTATTATTTTTCCCAAGTTATATATCGGAAAGGATGGATTAAGTTTTATATAAAATCGAATTAATTGATGAATAAATTGCGATTTGTTAATATCAATACTGTTGTGAATTTCACCATGTGGGTTATGATCTTGTTTACTTACTAGTATAACATCGGGTTATGGTTTACAGATTTTGAAATCTAACGGTTCTTATGTTTCTTTGATTTAAGAAAATGGCACAAGAGGAAGGCCCACGAGGAAAACCCAAGTTACAACCACCCCCCCAGTCACAGACCCTACTACCACACTTCGGTCACCATTGCCCAACATCAGGCCATGATCGACATGATGAGGGTGTCACTGCTGTATTGGCAGCACGTGCTACGACCCGAAATGGCGATGATAGCCATACCTCGGGAACAGGTGTGAGAAGGAATGAACGCGCTGTTCGGGAGTGCACTTATCAAGACTTCATGAAATGTCAACCCTTATTCTTCAGGGGCACAGAAGGAGTGGTCGACTTGACCCAATGGTTTGAGAGGATGGAAACCGTGTTTCGCATAAGTAACTGCACCGTGGAGAATCAAGTGAAGTTTGCCACTTGTACTCTTATGGGAATTGCTCTAACATGGTGGAACTCACATGTTAGGACAGTGACTAATGATGTTGCATATGCAATGACGTGGACTGACTTGAAGAAGAAGATGACAACTAAATATTGTCCGAGGAATGAAATCAAGAAGATTGAGGCAGAATTGTGGAACCTAAAAGTAAAAGGCACCGATGTGGTAGCCTACAACCAACGTTTCCAGGAACTGGCATTGCTGTGTGACAGGATGTTCCCTGAAGAGACTGACAAAATTGAAAGATATGTCGGTGGGATGCCCGACCTGATTTACTCAAGTGTTGTGGCATCGAAGCCAAAAACCATGCAGGAGGCTATTGAGATGGCGACTGAATTAATGGATAGGAGAAATAACACTTTTGCTGAGAGACAGGCAGAAAACAAGAGGAAGTTTGAAGACACTCCTCGAAATAACCAAAACCAACAACCAAACAAAAGGCAGAACACAGGCAGGGCTTATGCTGCCGGGAACGGTGACAAGAAACCGTATGAAGGGACTAAACCTCTATGTCCCAAGTGTAACTTCAACCATTACGGTCCTTGTATACCAACATGCACTAACTGCAAGAAGCTTGGCCACCTGACCAAGGACTGTAGGAGCCGGCCTGCAACTGCAAATAACAACAACAACAACCGCAATAACAATAACAACAACAACCGCAACAACAATAACAACAACAACCGTAACAACAACAACCCAAGAGCCCAAGGGGCAAATACCAATGCCATCGTTTGCTTTGAGTGTGGGGCTCCAGGCCACTTCAAGAAGGACTGCCCCCAGTGGAAGAACAAGAATCAGGGAAATGGTAACGGTGTAGCCAGGGCTTATGCAGTGGGAGTTGCAGGGCAAAACCCAGACAACAACGTTGTGACGGGTACGTTTCTCCTAAACAACCGTTGTGCTTCCATTTTATTTGATACTGGTGCAGATAGAAGTTTCGTGTCTACTCAATTTAGTACTTTGATTAATATAGCCCCTACTACATTAGATCACAGTTATAACGTTGAATTAGCTGATGGTAGAATAATTTGGGTAAATACGGTATTACTGGGTTGCACGTTAAATTTTCTGAACCATCCGTTTCACGTCGACCTAATGCCTGTAGAAATGGGTACTTATGACGTCATAATTGGCATGGACTGGTTGACGAAATACCAAGCCGTTATTGACTGTGCTAAGAAGATCGTTCGTATTCCCTTTGGGAGCGAAATCTTAATTTTTCATGGAGACGGAAGTAGAAATAAACGCGGGACTCGATTAAACATCATCTCGTGCACCAAGGCCCAGAAGTATCTGCTACAAGGATGTCACGTCTTTTTGGCACATATTACCATCAAGGAGACTGGAGACAAGTCAAAGAAGAAGCAACTGCAAGATGTACCGATCGTCAAAAATTTTCCCGAAGTATTTCCCGAGGACTTGCCAGGTCTTCCACATCGGGTTATGGTTAAGATTTTTGAAATCTAACGGGTATTATGTTTTCTTGTGATTTAAGAAAATGGCACCAAGAGGAAGGCCCACGAGGTTAAACCCAGGTACAACTCCCCCACCAGTCACAGACCCTACTACCACCACTTCGGTCACCAGTGCCCAACTTCAGGCCATGATCGACGAGGGTGTCACTGCTGTATTGGCAGCACGTGCTACGACCCGAAATGGCGATGATAGCCATACCTCGGGAACAGGTGTGAGAAGGAATGAACGCGCTGTTCGGGAGTGCACCTATCAAGACTTCATGAAATGTCAACCCTTATTCTTCAGGGGCACAGAAGGAGTGGTCGACTTGACCCAGTGGTTTGAGAGGATGGAAACCGTGTTTCGCATAAGTAACTGCACCGTGGAGAATCAAGTGAAGTTTGCCACTTGTACTCTTATGGGAATTGCTCTAACATGGTGGAACTCACATGTTAGGACAGTGACTAATGATGTTGCATATGCAATGACGTGGACTGACTTGAAAAAGAAGATGACAACTAAATATTGTCCGAGGAATGAAATCAAGAAGATTGAGGCAGAATTGTGGAACCTAAAAGTAAAAGGCACCGATGTGGTAGCCTACAACCAACGTTTCCAGGAACTGGCATTGCTGTGTGACAGGATGTTCCCTGAAGAGACTGACAAAATTGAAAGGTATGTCGGTGGGATGCCCGACCTGATTTACTCAAGTGTTGTGGCATCGAAGCCGAAAACCATGCAAGAGGCTATTGAGATGGCGACTGAATTAATGGATAGGAGAATTAACACTTTTGCTGAGAGACAGGCAGAAAACAAGAGGAAGTTTGAAGACACTCCTCGAAATAACCAAAACCAACAACAGAACAAAAGGCAGAACACAGGCAGGGCTTATGCTGCAGGGAACGGTGACAAGAAACCGTATGAAGGGACTAAACCTCTATGTCCCAAGTGTAACTTCAACCATTACGGTCCTTGTATACCAACATGCAATAACTGCAAGAAGCTTGGCCACCTGGCCAAGGACTGTAGGAGCCGGCCTGCAACTGCACGCAATAACAATAACAACAAAAACCGCAACAACAATAACAACAATAACCGCAACAACAACAACTCAAGAGCCTAAGGGGCAAATACCAATGCCATCGTTTGCTTTGAGTGTGGGGCTCCAGGCCACATCAAGAAGGACTGCCCCCAGTGGAAGAACAAGAACCAGGGAAATGGCAACGCTGTAGCCAGGGCTTATGCAGTGGGAGTTGCAGGGCAAAACCCAGACAACAACGTTGTGACGGGTACGTTTCTCCTAAACAACCGTTGTGCTTCCATTTTATTTGATACTGGTGCAGATAGAAGTTTCGTGTCTACTCAATTTAGTACTTTGATTAATATAGCCCCCACTACATTAGATCATGGTTATAACGTTGAATTAGCTGATGGTAGAATAATTTGGGTAAATACGGTATTACTGGGTTGCACGTTAAATTTTCTGAACCATCCGTTTCACGTCGACCTAATGCCTGTAGAAATGGGTACTTATGACGTCATAATTGGCATGGACTGGTTGACGATCGTTCGTATTCCCTTTGGGAGCGAAATCTTAATTTTTCATGGAGACGGAAGTAGAAATAAACGCAGGACTCGATTAAACATCATCTCGTGCACCAAGACCCAGAAGTATCTGCTACAAGGATGTCACATCTTTTTGGCACATATTACCATCAAGGAGACTGGAGACAAGTCAAAAATTTTCTCGAAGTATTTCCCGAGGACTTGCCAGGTCTTCCACAAACCAGACAAGTGGAATTTCACATCGATCTAGTACCTGGTGCTGCACCTGTAGCACGGGCACCTTATCGATTGGCCCCATCAGAAATGAAAGAATTGGCGGATCAACTACAAGAGCTTTCCGACAAAGGCTTTATAAGACCTAGTTCATCACCATGGGGAGCTCCAGTTCTATTCGTCAAGAAGAAAGATGGATCGTTACGGATGTGCATAGATTATCGGGAACTAAACAAACTAACGGTGAAGAACCGTTATCCGCTACCAAGAATTGATGACTTATTCGATCAACTTCAAGGGTCGAGTGTTTACTCAAAGATCGACCTAAGGTCAGGTTATCACCAATTGAGGGTTCGAGAAGAAGACATTCCAAAGACTGCCTTCCGAACTCGATATGGACATTATGAATTCCGAGTTATGTCGTTTGGTTTGACCAACGCACCTGCTGTGTTTATGGACCTCGTGAACCGAGTGTGCAAACCATATCTGGACAAATTCGTAATTGTCTTTATTGATGATATTTTGATTTATTCCAAGAACAAGCAAGAGCACGAAGAGCATCTGAAGATAATATTGGAGTTGTTGAAGAAAGAGGAGTTGTATGCAAAATTTTCCAAGTGTGAATTTTGGATTCCCAAAGTACAGTTCCTCGGTCACGTGATTGATAATAAAGGCATTCATGTGGATCCAGCCAAGATCGAATCCGTTAAAGATTGGGCATCTCCTAAGACACCAACGGAGATTCGTCAGTTTTTAGGTCTTGCTGGGTATTATCGACGATTCATTGAAGGGTTTTCAAAGATCGCCAAACCAATGACCAAGCTCACTCAAAAGAAGGTCAAGTTTGAGTGGGGTGACAAACAAGAAGCAGCGTTCCAGTTATTGAAGCAGAAGTTGTGTAGTGCACCAATTCTGGCTTTACCCGAAGGAAGTGAAGATTTTATCGTATACTGCGATGCTTCGATCAAGGGTTTGGGCGCTGTGTTGATGCAAAGGGAAAAGGTTATTTCTTATGCATCACGCCAGTTAAAGATCCATGAGAAGAACTATACTACTCATGATCTGGAACTTGGAGCAGTAGTGTTCGCTCTGAAGATTTGGAGGCACTATCTGTATGGTACCAAGTGTACGGTGTTCACTGATCATAAGAGTTTACAGCATATTCTTAATCAGAAGGAATTGAACATGAGACAACGCCGATGGTTAGAGTTGCTTAGTGATTACGATTGCGATATTCGTTATCACCCAGGGAAGGCAAATGTCGTTGCTGATGCTTTGAGCAGGAAAGAACGGGAACCACCGTTAAGAGTTCGAGCTTTAGTCATGACTATTAGCTTGGATCTTCCTAAGCAAATCTTGAATGCTCAGACTGAAGCACGGAAACCAGAGAACATCAAGAATGAGGATGTTGGAGGTATGCTGATTGAAAATGCTAAATTTCCAGAGGCACTTAGAACGGAAAAGTTGGAACCTCGTACGGATGGAACCCTATGCCTCAATGGCAGGAGTTGGTTACCTTGTTATGGCGATTTGCGGACTGTGATCATGCACGAGTCCCACAAATCAAAGTATTCTATCCATCCAGGTTCCGAGAATGTATCAAAGAGTAAAGAAGCTCTTTTGGTGGCCCAATTTGAAAGATGATATTATCGCCACCTATGTTAGCAAGTGCTTGACCTGTGCTAAGGTCAAGGCCGAACATCAGAGACAATCGGGTTTGTTGGTACAACCCGAGATACCTCAATGGAAGTGGGACAATATCACGATGGATTTTGTCATAAAGCTTCCTAAGTCATCACAAGGGTATGACACCATTTGGGTAATCGTTGACCGTCTTACAAAGTCCGCAAATCTTTTTACCATGAAAGAAAATGACCTATAGAGAAACTAGCGAGAATTACTAAAGTAAGTAGTAACAAAGGCATGGAAGGAAGGTCTCGATTATTTGTGATCGTGACCCTAGGTTCGCATCAAATTTCTGGAGGTCGCTTCAGAAAGCTTTGGTACAAGTTTAGCCTTATCTAGGAGTACGGTCTATCATCACGCAAACTACAGACAAACGATCGGAGACCATTCTTCAAACTCTCGAAGAAAGATTTGCTTAGAGCTTGTGTTGATCGCTTTGGAATTGGTTGGGTTAAACATTTGCCATTAGTCGAGTTTTCATACAATAACAGTCTATCAATGCTGGCATTAAGGCTGACCCTTTGAGGCCACTTTACGGTAGAATAAATTTCGTTCGCTGTTTGTTAGGTGAGGTTGGAGTAGTTTCAAAACTACTGGTCCAGAGATAGTACAAGAGACGACTGAGAAAATATTCAAGTTAAGCAAAGGATGCAAAAGCCGTCGTGATAGGCAAAGAAGCTACGGTTGATTGAGCATAAGCTGATGGAGTTTGAGGTTGGAGTTATAGTGATGCTCAAGGTTTCGCCTTGGAAAGGGGTTGTACGTTTTGGCAAATCGAGCGGGGAAATTAAATCATGGTTATGTTGGACCTTTCAAGATAATAAAAGGTTGGAGACTGTTGCATACAAGCTCGTGCTTCTGGAGGTGCTTGAGCAGAGTTCATAATAAATTTCACTTGTCCAACTTGAAGAAGTGTCATGCTGTGGGGGGGGGGGTTGGGCGGGGGGGGGGGGGGTGGGGGGGGGGCGACGAAACCTTAGACGTGTTCGTTGGATGGACTTCATTTTGATGACAGCTTCAGTTTGGTCGATGGATCCTATAGAGATCACAGATCGTGGAGTTTAAACGGTTGAAGAGAAGCCATATTCCATAGTCAAGGTTTCGATGGCAACTCAGAGAGGTCCTGAGTTTTAAGTTTTGGGAACGTGAAGATCAATTCACGGAAAAATATCCAAACCTCTTCACCAAGACTGCACCCGTCGTCAAGTGCCGTTGTGATAAGCCCTTGTGGACAAGAGACATTTAACGAGGGAAGAAGACTAAACACCTCGAGTTTATAGGTCATGTTATGACATTATGTAATTATCAATTTATTTTTAGGGTTTTACGCGTTTGCTCTTAAAACCGTAACGTTAAGTAAATCGGTAAACTGGAAATTGGATCATACAATGTTAACACGCATTAAACAATTAATGTTTACATCAATGCAGTGTTATTTGATTAATTATGAGGATAATTAATACTTTGTTTCATCTTATTTTCTTATTTGACTAACGTAAAATGCTTACGTTTCGCAATAAAACACGTTTCGGCATTCCCGAAAGCACCAAAACCTAACTACGCTTAAACGAATACCCACGATTATACCCAATACCCAAAATAATCAAAATAACATCACATATATGTATATGTGCCGAAATTTTGATGATAGGACCAAGAATTAGCAACTTGTCCATAATATCTAGATATTAAGAAAGATCTAGGGAACCAACTCTTACACCATGAACCACTTGGCAATTTAACCTTGTGCAAGGGTTAGAAAGTAACCATGGTTAGGTTAGTTAGATATTTTCACTATAAATAGCATGCATGCACTCTTTCTTTCATAGATACTTAACCAAAAATCACAAAAACTCTCTTTGTCTCCTCTCCTAACCCACGGCTCAAAACCCCTTTTATACACAATCCATACTTTGATTTTCTTTCACCATATTTTTTCTTATTTTTTTTTATCTTTTTTTTTAGAGTGTTTACATACAGATTTAGGTATTCTAAGAAGAATTGGAGGGTTGGTTTAGCTTTGAAAAGGGTTTAAAAGTTATTGACAATGCATTAGGGTTTCAAACCTAATCTAGGGTTTATAAGCTTGTAAGCTTTGGTTTTGAATCTAAACGTGGGTTTAGCACTTATTTCTCATCTCATACATCGTCCCTAAGGTCTTCCTAATTCCTTCATACTTTTTATTATCATTATTTTATGTGTAATATGTTATTTATGGCTATAATCACCACTAAGGACTTTTTAATATGTAAAATGAGTTTTCATTTATGTTTATGAATTTATGCACTTATTCTTATGTCATATGGTTGTATATATCATGGAAAAATGAATATAAAAGTATGTTAACCTATGGATTAAGTATAAACATGTTTAGGTTAAATTAGGGTTTTATAAGGTTACTTAATTAATCACATGTGAAAGTAATGGGAAAACTAAAATTGTTAATCTGTTACATTGAACTGTACTGAGGGTCTATGGCATGAATTGGACATTATTATAAGTATCACATATGTTAAAAATAGTTATTAGGGTTTTTTTTAGTAAACTACTAAATTAAATAATACATAAAAACAAGGTTTTTATAAAGATATTTCACATGAATATTAGGGGTATTTTAATCCGAAATTCATTACAGTATGTTTATATAATATAATAATAATACGTCTCGTGACGATTCCAAAATGATAAGAAACTCGAAAAAACAATTTATAACGATAAAAGATACGTAACTATCGAGTTTACGACTATATATACTTTTATAAAAAACTATTTATTATTATAAAGTTACTGTCACTACAGGAAACTTTCATTTTAAAAAACATCTAACTATTATGATATAACTTTTAATTTACGAGATTCGTAATCGAAAGAATCGTTTAAAAACGGAACTATAACGATTAAATACGTGGTTTACGATAATTATAGTTTATAAAAGTAATTTATAAACTATGAACTGTAAAATTCTATTCATCAGCAGGGACCCAATCTTTTAAATTATAATCATCTTGTAATAAACAAAGGGACGTACTCGAAGGAAGCACTAAAATCGGGATTAAAACGAATAATAAGTTATAACGATTACAATTTTACGTAATTAAAACTAAAATACGAGTATTTAGCTGTTGTCGAAATAGTAAAAATACTATTCATCCCAGAATATCAAAAACTTGGAAAAATGTATATATTTTGATTCACTCGTTCTTTACTACGAAGACGTGGACGTAAGGAAAACGAGAGCAACGGTACTTTAACGACCAAATTAGGTTCATCTTTACGAAAAGATATTTGTAAACGTTTTCAACTTTATAAATTATTATTTTATCTAAACGATTAGTCGGTGATGATGCTATTTAGAATATTGATGTGGTTTTATCATAGTGCTTATAATACTAAGGATGTTTCAGACATACTGAGGCCTCTTCGGATGGAGTATCGACGAGTTGTTGGATATTTACGATTTAAAGTGTTCTAACTCCTGTACGTCATGTAATGACCTCTTTAATTATGATAGCCCTCCGAACGATAGTACGTCTGTGATAAATATAAGATTATATTCATTGTGTTTTTAATTAATGTTACCTCGGTACTTATAGACCTTAATTTAAATAGCGTGCATCTATAACAGGTTGCGTGACCTTCTTATCTATGATTATTTGGACTGATCTGTACTCAAAGTGAGTTCATTAGCCCCACTTTTCAGTTTTACTGACTTTACTATTATTTGGGGTGAATAACATGTTTGTTTTTTTTAATATTGGACGCAAGTGTTTTTTATATTTGATTATGTGTTTGCCTAAGAGCAGATTAACCCTCCTGTGCAATTTTCCATGAATCTCGTCTATTGCAGTGATGAGTTGGTTATGCATTACTGGTGTGCGGCGAATGTTATTATAAATAGAACTATATTGGGAATTACCTCCCAGTTTAGAGTGATTAGCTATCACCGGGGGGAACGATAAGTTGACCATGTCGGACTTGGGATGTTGCGGGTTTACAATATCTGTACGGGCAAAATACTGCTAAAATAGAAATATAGGTTGAGCTTCAATGGCATGAGCTTAGTGCATTGTAAATATGGGTTTTGTGTTTGTTGGACAATGTTGTAACATCACGGGAAAGTCTTGCGGTCTGATATTAATTTAAATACAATAAACCTATGAATTCACCAACATTTGGGTTTGACGTTTTAAGCATTGTTTTCAGGTGGTCAATAGGCACGAAATTACCCGGTTGCCAAGGATTTTGCATTGGGATGATGTTTGGATTCAATGTTAAAGATTTTATGTGAAATCATGTATTGGGAAATCTATGTTATCTTTTGTATATTAAACAAAGAAAAGTATAGCCTATATGCTTTTGTAATATGTATTTTATTTAATCCATAGGTATCAATTTAAACGACTTTTGTGGTCGATCTTATATATATCATGGTGCTGTTGATCTTGAATTAAGATAACAAGCACGGATCAGTATTCCGCTTGTGACACCATTTTTTTTTTTTTTGGGGTTGTTACATATACTGAGTGTCTCTGCCTTTTAAAGTGCCATTTTTTATTGATGATTATGTTTTCAAACTTCTTTTTCTTTACTGCTTATTATAGCTCTTTGGATAAGCTTTAAGGCCCTATAAGCTGCTAAGCCATAAGGTTCCATCTTAAGGCTTAAAAATAAGCCTAATAGTTATCCTTAGGTTGTTTGCTTCTTAGTTTTAGCCTCTTGCTTATTTGCTTTTTTTTGTCTTTCTGCTTATTGTCTTGCTTATTTTGCACTTAGCTTTGCTTATTAGGTTAGTGCCTTGGACTGAGTTAACTTATTGGAAGTTTTGCTTTAGCTTATTAAGTTGTTAGATAGTTAGCAGTTTAGCTAATGATAACTTAGTTTAGTTTTAGCAAACTGTCTTAATGCCTTTTAAGTTTTCTAGCTTATTTGTTAGCTTATTATTCCTCTCTTTAGTGCTTATTAAGTTAGCCTCTAGGTTGTTTTAGCTGATTTACTTTCCCCTTTGCTTATTTAGCCCCCAATATCCGCAATAACAGTTAAGCCTTTTGTAGACTTAGTTAAAAAAAAGACCATTCTGTCAGTTTTCATTTGCTTATTTAACAGCTTATTTTTCAGTATTTTAAAAAGTCATTTTTTTAATTTTGCTTATTTTGGTCAGTTTTATAAGTTCTAAAAAAACATGAAAAAAATAGGTTGGAATACACTTTTGTGACACTTTAGTGACAGAAAAAAGTGCCGCTAATGGTTTGAGAGGAAGGAGAACCTAGAATAGTGACAGTGTTTTCAGTGACTATTTTGTACTATTAAAACGTCGCTATGATTTTTACTTGTTTTTATTTCTTTTTTATTGATTTATTTCTTAAAAATCATTTCAAAATGTTTAAAAATACTTAAAAAAAAAGTTTTATTTTTAATACATTAGTTTCTAAGTTGTTTAGTTTATGATTTTTTTTTTTTTTTAATTTTGCATTTTTAGAATTTAATTTTGAAAATTTCGTTATTTAGACCCGTTTTTAAGTTCCCGTTATTTAATTTTAATTTCGTAATTGCTTCCGTTTTTAGTATAGCTTGTCGATTATCTTTCCATGCCTTATTTATGTTTCTCGTTGACTTAGGTTTCATTTAATTTCCTTATTTTGCTTCCCGTAAATTTTTTTTTAAGTTATCCCGTTGCCTTTATTGTTTTCCCGTAGATTTAGGTTTAAATTCCCGTACCTTAATTTGTATTTCCGTAGAATTTAGAAAATAAATCCAAAATTATTTTGCCTAATTCAGCGTTCCTATAGTCTAACCAATAACCGTAACAGTCAATTTCACGCACTAGTTGGGGAATAAACGACCCGGAATATCAGGGGAATATCATATACTACTTCCGGTTTCATTGATTTTCTTGATAATTATCCTTATTCATATTTATAAGTATTATATATTTATTTATATATTTTAAAGGGTTAATCAGAAAGTGAAATCAACTCTTTCTATTTTTATTCTCACCAACTCTTTTAATTCTTTTACTCACCAAAACTCTCTATCTATTTTCTCTAATAACCAGCTTTTTCGTCATCAATCTAACACTTTTCTTTGCTTTTTTTGCAAAATGTTAGTCCAAAAACCTAGAAAATACAAACCATAACAATTTTCTCAATAATCACAATATTAATTATACCAACTGTATTAAGTATAACTAACAGCATTAACTCAGCCGTATTAAGTGTAACCAGTAGTTCTAATTATACTTAACAACAGAAACTTTTAATGACATAAATAACAGTACTAATTCATACAAAACTCTACAAACTTAATAGAGAATAAAAGATTTTGAGATTTAATCATTCAATACTAGCAATCAAATATTAAAATCTACTTACATCAAAAGCTTTTGTAAGCAAATCTGCAACATTCTTGTCAGTATGGATTTTAACCATTTGAATCAATTTATTTTCATTGCAATCTTTAATAAAGTGATGTCTAATCTCTATATGCTTTGTGATAGGTCACATGAATCTTGAATCAATCATATCAACATGCAAGATTAGAGAGAATTAGAGCAAGTGAAGGGAACTATTCAAATGTTATTATGGAGGGAAAAATAAGAGTTTATTACAAGAGCATCACCCTCTAATGAAGATTAGAGGGTTATTTATAGGCAATAAAAGGGAGGCTTCCCTTCCTTATTTTCCTAACTTGACAATACTAGTCCCTAGACTTTGGATATTATGCTATTTCTTACTTAAAGCATAATAAACCTTATTACAAGCTATATTAAACTAAACAAAATAAAGTCTAATAACAAAATATAATAAAACCACATAATCGACACTTTTCCATAAACCTAACAATCTCCCCCTAAGGGTCGATTATTCTGGGCGTTCCCTCCTTGGTCCAAGTGGTCTTCCATTCACATACATCTCCCATCTTCTCATTTGATCTCGATAACTCAATCGAACTTCAATCTCTTCTTCAAACAACTTAAGAAATTCAGCTTTATCATTTGTAAGTTCTTTTTGCACATAGCCATACTTGACATCATTATAATAACTCTTTAGACCTCCAAGCGATCTTCTCAGGGTTGCATCACAAAACTTGTGTATCTCTGAAGGACTCATCACCCTTTTCTCTTTCTTGCTATTAGTGTAAATGATTCCATGTACAGGCTCATAGACAATAGAATACACATCATATTCTTCAATTCCTGGGAATGTAATTGTTGGTGCAGTGAGATTGATCTTCTGTTGATAGCTTTTGATTCCAAGTTGAAAATCGTGCACTCTTTCCCATATCACTGAACTCCTGATGAACACTGATAGAGACCATAGCAATTCTGTATTAGCATAATCAGGTACCTTGTTATTCATGATCAGCAGATACATGTCTTCAATGTCATTCTTATTTTGAGGTTTTTGTACATCTGGCTAGGTTATGGACACTATGCAATACTTGAGTCTTCTCTTGCCACAATCTCTGTGATAAACTAATGTTCATGACCCAATTCCTAGAATGTCTTGATGACTTGAATGATCTTAAAGTTTGAATAGATCTCTTCCTTTGATCTTCCAGGTTCTTTATTATCCTTATGGAGAGGTCTGTTGGATTAAGGAATTTCCTTCCAGTTTTTAACTCCATATCTTGCTAAGGATATTTAAAACACTTCTTTATACACTTATTAAACACTATCTGGAGTCCGTTCTTCAATATCATCATCATTGAAGACAATTGCTGGAAATTTATGAAGTGGACATAAAAAATGGATCTTTTCATGTCCTGAATTTCCTTTCTTCAAATACAAAAGGTCTTGATTGATCAGAGATAGTGCTGGAGCTTCAGGATCTCTTTGACAGCTTTGAACTAATGGTGTGATCTTTCGTAGATGTGGAGAGACAAGAATTTCCTTTCTACTTTCCCAAACAATGTCACTTTGCAAGAAGTTCTTCATCTGATCAATGTGATACTGATGTTCATCTCCTGAAGTACATCTTTGTCTTAGCAACTCATCAACCTTTTTCTTCAACTTAGGTTATCAGTTGTCAAAGATATCTCTTCCATGATGTCTTGTGATACTTGCTTAGTTGGAATCTCATCATTATCAGAAGCATAAGATTCAGTCCAGAAATCAAATTCATCATCTTGTTCTTGATTACCTAAAGTAGAAGGACCTGATTCCTCTACATTATCTTATCCAGATGATGACTCTCCAGATACATATGCTTCATACTCCGATGTCTTCTGCCTTTTTGCACTATTCCCCCCCTCAAGATGAGCATCATCATGAGGATCGTCCTGATCTCTTGTACGAACAGCAGAAGGTCTACAAGCAGTATGTGGTACCTGAGTCTTCTCAAACTTCATCTACAGGAGTCAACCGATCTATCTATGTCAGTGTGTTGTAATAGAGGATCAGCCTTCTAGCAAGGTACAATGATGTTGTTGGTCTTAGAACAGTGGATGATTAAAACCTTGTGTCGGGTTAAACATGAAGAATATGACCCGACATATAACTGCGTACAGATGCATTAACTAAAGAAGGAATAGCATTGTCAATTACATTCTGAATCTGTGATGATATCTGTTCCTGCATACGCCACGTTCTTGCAAGATAGCTTTGGAGATTAATCTTTCCGTCTATTCTTTAGTCGTTTTCCTTTCCAGAATCAACCCTTTCGCAAGATATACAGGAACTTGATCTCGAACTTGCACAGGAACTTCCTTCTTAACTTGCTCCGTTACTTTCTCTTTCACCAATGAAGGTAGCGTTTCCATCATGGCATCAAGAAGATTATCAGCAAGTTGATCACTTGATGTCCATGGGCCTGAAACCTTTTCTTGAGATGTGCAAATAAGTAACCATATCGTCCCTGTAATTCATGAAAGAAAGTCTTGTATCTTTTGAATCGATTTGGTTTTGCCTTGATCAGTGATAGAAGATGATTGGTTTTTGTTAACTTTGGTACAAATGAACCTGATGATGGTGTAGGATGAGTAACCGTCAATTCCTGGAGTTTCTCGGTATCCGAAGATACGAGAGTAGAGAAATTCCTAGGTGATCTAGTTGGTGAGGGAATTGGTGAAATCCTAGACTCCTCTACATTCTTCCCTTTCGCCCTTCTCCTTAATTCTACACTGATCAGTTATTTCCTTTCATTCTCATCAACATTTACAAGGTTATAAACAATATCTGGTTCCACCTCCATGGCCTTTATAGTCTCTTCCTCCTTTTCCTGAACAATCTCCACCTTCGGACTTTCCTTATCACTCCTGGGCTCTAACCTAGTGCCGGGAATAGATGTGTCATCATGCCTAGGGGGTGAACTATCATCAACATTCTTTAGGATTTTCAACAGCTCTCATCTCCTCAGCTTGCCAAGTGCTCTAGTATACATGCTACATTTTCTATGCTTCTTGTTCTTCACTGACCTTTTGTGATCAGCAAGACTAACTTGAATGGTTATATTGTAATTCATCTCATCAGCTTTTTGCTGTTGTTGGCACTGGTACAAGGTGGTTGTTAGTGTTGCATGATTGCCTTGAGGAAATCGAAATGGATCCCCAGTTGATCGTTTTGGAAACACTTGACTCAGCTGGCACCCGTAGCAGGGTTAGGTGACTAGGGGCGTTGTTGTCTATGCGTTTCACCTAGGTAGACTCAGTCAGTTGTGACTGAGTCAGAGGAACATCTAGCCCAAAACACTCTGCATACATCTTATAATGCTCCTTTAGCTTCATCTCTTCTGTGATCATCCATGCTGGTATCCGCTATCACAAACCTCTGTTCTTGTTTTCTTCCTGAACTTGAAGATATTCTTCATTATATCATCATCTTAAAGATTGTGATATTGCATCTCGAGCACGCCTTGAAATTTCAAGAAAGATAGTCATATAATGACTGATGATGATCTTCGTAAATCGTGGGTATGGGATTGAAGTGGCAAGATGATGAAGCGAATAGTAAATGCCTTCCTACCATGAAAAAACTCTGAATATATCCCAAATGGATGTTTTTTAATAAAGCAGTATAACATTTTCATTATCTGCAACGGCGGTTGGTCCCATCTCGTTATCGTGTAGTCAAAGCACTTGGAGAATATCTTCATAACGTCTGGCCAAGGCTTGTGAAGGACCAGGTATTCTTGAAATTAGGACACAGACATGTGTTCCATTATTAAATCCAATACCTTGGTTTTTAAATGGAAACCATATCAGAGATTTGATGGGTGGTGGCACAAACGAAGCATGATTGTTATCCATTTGCGTGCGGTAGATGAAAGATTGTTTGAAGTCCATCAAGAGTAATTGTTAAGCTCTTTTCTATCAGCAGAAACTTAAGAAATCGATTCTAAGATCCGTCTTATTGCAAAGTATGCCAAAACTCATGCCATATATTCCAAGGTTACAGTGTGTTGCTGCAATGCTGAATCGTAAACGGATGATTCATAATAATAATCATCAGAATCTTGCTCTCTGATGGACATTGCACATTCTCCAATTCAACCTTATTATTTGCATCCATAAGGTCATATCACTTGTTTGGAGGACATAATTCATCTGGATGAACATCAGCTGCTTGTTGTCGGTTGTGCATGTTGATAATGAATGAATACAAATTGAAGGTGTTAGGAAACAAAATAATTCATTTGACCATTTTTGTCTTTTTCCTCTCTGTCTGTTTTATATGTTCTGGCAAATTCTTTTTGACATAGATTGGATCAGTTTTTTTCTCATGTGCTCGTTCTTGCTTTTTCTAGTACATGCCATACGCTTTATTCGAATTATTCTTTTGATTTACCATTTTTGTGTGTTCTGGCCTTTCTTTTTCGAACACACTTTTGATTTGCTTTTTCGCGTATGGATTTAGCTCTCTCTTCTGTTTTTAGAATATCCTCACCAGAAATTCTTTGTGACATGATACTCTCTCAAGAAGGATGCAGATTTCTCTTTTGATTTGAAGTCGGACACAGTTATGAAAAATTTAAGAGAAAACCTTCAACTTGTTAAAATTGTTTTAAGAAAGAGTATCATTTTGACACAATAACAGATTTTGAGAACTTTTTCAAAAGTCATGTGACAAAGTAATGTAATCACAAACCTACAACTGAATGGACAATAAGTCACTCACTCCTCATTATGTTCATTGCAGAAAACGGCCATAGCCGGACATGACTTAGTCCACTTAAACAATTGAAATTTGAAATTAACATATTTATAAAAACTTTGATTCTTTCACATTTGATTATGAAGCCTTAACCATGAATACAGACACATCTAATTCAATAATTGAATGGACACTAAGTCACTCACTCCTCATTCTGTTCAATGCAGAAAACGGTCGAAACCGGACATGACTTAGTCAACTTAAACAATTATGAATAGATATATATGATCCATAGCATAGAATTCATGAAAACTTGTTTCTTTGCTAAAATTATTTGTCAGATTTTCAGCACATTAGAAACTGATCGTTTTGTTTTTCACAGACATTCACACAGTAAGCATTACAATCATGAAGCAACAACATTATTACAAAACATTTTCACAAAACCACAAACAATTAAACTGATTTTCACCATTAACCTTTACTGAGTTTGACTTTTGTTGACTACCGATTTTGACCCGTTGACCTTACCGATTTTGACAATAAACCTGTACATAAGAAAGTAAACTCGGTAAACTTAGAGATTCGGTAATGTACTACCGAGTTTAATCAAAATTCAATCCTAACGATTCTATGATCATTTTATGGCCTTAATTCACTTTTTACACTAAATCAAAGCCTAAGATTATTTATAAGTTACAAAAACTCGGTAAGACACTTTTTACCCTTAAACTCGGTTAAATCATCCTTTACCGAGTTCAAAACTCCGTAAACACACACACTCCCCCCCCCCAACCCCCCCACACAACACCAACACACACACAATTCCCAAATTCCTCAAAAACACCTAAAACCTATATATTCACTTACGTCTTGAGTAAAGAAGTGAAGTTGGCATCGTTGTAATGAACTTAGATATCGAAAAACACACTTCTACTCAAATTCGGTAAATAGATTCTGTAAAAAAGAAAAGTAGAAAATGAAATGAAAATCCTTTATATAGCCATCGAAAGAGTTTGTAAAATTGACATTTGCAGTCCCTGTACTTAACTTTTACCGAAAACTGTTGAAAATTTTACACATTCAGTCCCTGTACTTGGTATTTACCAATATAATTTGAAGAACAAAATTACACATTCAGTCCTTGTTTACTTTATCATTCCAATGTTTTGGTTTTGAGTTGTTTACACAAAAAACTCCCCTCTTAAACAATGAATTTTTCAAACACTCCCCCTTGTGAAATAACAATTTTGTTATAGTATAGTTCCGAAAATGAAAAATTATTACTTTTTCAACTAAAAACTCCCCCTCAAAAATATAACATTTCCAAATTTAGTCATCAAGAGATTTTATTATCAAAAAGATGTTTGTGTATGAAAATTATAAGAACTCCTCCTTGGATCATGATTCCGTATTTTGAAATGTAAAAGATTTTAATAAGAAACTTGGAATCATGAAACAAAAGTTTGTAATTCTTTTTAAATTATGTTTTGTTTGTTTTTTTTTTTATTGATAAGAAAAATGAGTCAAATCTTTTTGTTATTTTTGAAATATTTATGTACATGATTGTGTTTATATGATTCTTTTACGAAGGCTAACTTTTGTAGACTTGTCCAACTAGGTTGGAGTTCATACATCTTATTCCAATGCGTTGATCTAGATACTTTAAGCGTTTTTTGGAAGCGCCTTTGTAATAGATCCGCAAGTTGGTATTCTGTTTCTCGACTCAAAGTAAAATTTCCTCTGTCTCCTCTCAACGGGTTCTTTAATAAAATGATACGTGATGTTCAATGGGCTTTTGTCTTAGAATGTTTGACTGGATTGCATGAAATAGCAATGGCCTTTTGGAATAACTTTACATCGGAATCAGATTGTATTAAATCCATATTCAAGCAGTTGAGTAGCATCCATATCATGAGCACAGCATGCTAGACAATGAAACCATATTCAGCTTACTGAGTAGAACATCGCAGTACTATCTTGTTTCCCTGTGAATCTGAACTCACGCGCTTTTTACCTAAAAATTGCAATCCTACTGATGTGCTGTTTACAAATCATTCACTTTATAACTGCATGGTATGCATACGGATTAGGGCAAATTAGTTCAAACCGGATTCATTCGGATACCTTAGTCCTATGTTATGGGTACGGTCTTAGGTACCGGAAGATCCGTTTGCCCTCTTTGAGCGGGTTTGACCGTTAGGTCTGGCTTGTTATTGTTGCACATACCACAGGTAGCAAAAAGCTATGCTCTGGTCGACAGGTTGTTAGATACATAAGCCCCTCGCCTATCATCGACGCTAAGTGTTTGATCAGTAGGAGTGTCGTGTAACTCGCATCCAGTCTCTCTGTTGCTTATAGGTGTTCTCTATGAGACACATTCATCTAGACCATGTTTCTTTCACACCCTATTTGCATATTGTGACTAACTTGTATGAATATGCCAGGGGAGGATGATGATCTTGAAGTCCTAAGAAAGGTGGAAGAACGTTAGTTCACCACCAATCATCGACATTTTAAAAAAAAAATTCTTATGTTTGCCAAATCTTTTTGAAAAAATCTAGATTTGTTGATCCAAAAATAATGTCATCAACATATACTTGAACAAGTAATATGTCTCCCCCGTGACGTCTAGTAAACAAAGTTGGGTCAATTATACCTTTATTGAACTCGTGTTCAATTAGAAAAGAAGACAGTTTGTCATACCTTGCACGAGGTGCTTGCTTAAGACGTTGTTATAGAGCCTTTTTTTCTACACTGTAGACGTGATTTTAGAATTACATCATCACATAAACCTTCAGTGGTTGGACTGACATAAACTTCTTCTTTCAAATGACCATGAGAAAATCGTTTTGACACTCATTTGAATAGATAGTGGATGTTACTCTATGAGCAGCTAAAGAAATGATACATCCGAACAGCCTCAAGACGAGCAACGGGAGCAAATGACTCCTTAAAATCAATGTCTTCTTCTTGCTTATAACCTTTAGCCACAAGACAATATTTGTTCCGAACGATAATATTTTCTGCATCACACTTATTCTTCCAAAGCCATTTGAGAGCAATAACATTCTTTCCTTCTAGTCGTGGAACTAATTCCCAAACTTAAAGTATTTCAAATTGATTCAACTCATCTTGCATGGACTCAATCCAACTATGATCGGCCATGGCTTCTTTGATGTTCTTTGGTTCAATAGTGCTAACGGTTAATGCATACATGCAAACCTTATAATCGATATGTAGTCGTTGACAAGTCAAACCAGGTGTGGATTTAGGTTCCCAATACTTGGTTCTAGAGGATGATCTTTTGTCCAAATGTGAGTCGAGGTTTGTACTTGATGGAAATTCTGCATATTTAATGGTTCGAGATTCGTTGTAGATGACTTAATTTCCTCATGATTCAGAGAATCTTCTTGATTGAATTCATCAGACTCTTATAAAGAGATTGGAGAAGTTTGTTCGTCAGATGTTGTGACAACAGGAGGAGCCTCATTGTGTGTGAACATATTGATTGAGATGTAGATGGTGAGTCTTCTGATCATGAGTCGGTTTGTGCAGCGAATTGTGATGGTAGTATTAGAAGATGTCTTGTCTAAATAATCTTCAAACATTGGGATCCGAACAAATTATCCAAATCCTCTTTTGAAGGAGTATTCATTAAGTCATCTGATGAATTTGGATTATTAAATCGTTGAAGATCGGGTTCTAAACAATCGTGTTCAGAAGCCATAGCTGTAAGCTCATCAAACTTGACATGAATAGTCTCCATAATTCTTTTGGTGCGGACGGTTATAAAGTCAGAAAAAACCTCTTGATGTTTATGAATAAACCATAAACAACTCTAAAGTCTGCTTTAGGTTTTCATTTCCCAAGATCATCACGGTCATTTGTCGGATAACACAATGAGCCAAACACATGAAAATACTCAACATTTGGCTTTCGTCCATGTAACAGCTCATAAGGTGTTTTATTGTGTCGTGTGTTGATGATTGACCGGTTTTGAGTAAAACATGTTGTAGCAACTGCTTCAGCCCATAGAAATTCGGGTTACCTCGAAAAAATAAGCATTGTGCGAGCAGCCTCAACCAGAGTACGATTACGTCGTTCTACTACTCCATTTTGCTGAGGTGTGCGAGCAATTGAAAATTGTTGCATAATGCCTATCTTTTCATAATGAGCTTTGAGAGTTGCATTCTTGAATTCAGTGCCATTATCAGTCCGAATCTTGCAAACTTTGGCTTTGTAATTCAATTGAGCTTGAGCAATGAATTTCTTGATGATCTCTGGAGTTTCGTCTTTCGAACGAAGAAAATAAACCCACGTGAATCTAGAAAAATCATCCACTATCACAAGAATATACTTCTTTTCATTGACCGAAACTACTCTCATTGGATCGCATAAATCCATATGAAGTAATTCCAATTTGGAGTAATCACTTGGAATCAATTTAGGTGGATGAGAAGCTTTCTTGCTTTTTCCTCTTTCACAAGCAGAAAAAGATGATCTTTTCCATATTTGAACTTTGGTAAACCGTCAACCAAGTCAAGTTTGGTAAGATCGTTTATGGTGCCAAAATTAAGATGTGATAGTCGTCGATGCCATAACCATGACTTTGTTGAAGTTGCTTTGGACATTAGACAAATGGGTGAAGAAGCATCCATGTCTGAAATGGAAATGGTATATAAATTCGAATTGCGTCCGCCTGTGAGCAAATCATCTCCTTCCAGATTCCGAACATAACATATTTTAGAACGAAAAGCCACTTCCAAATCTCCATCACAAAATTGTCCAACACTAAAGAGATTGTGTCTAAGACCTTCAACATAATATACATGACAAATAGTGATATGGCCATGTATATAATCACCATAGCTTGTAATTGCTGCAAAGTTGTCATTTCCAAAGCGGACGGTTCCCATGAACTTTTCAACGAAGTTTCTTAATAGTGCACGATCACCCATCATATGCTTTGAACCAAACATGTCTAAACAAAACCAGAGTACGAATCTGGAATACCTGCAACACAAGAAGAGCCAGCACATGGACAACTGGGCAATTTGACTATTCATCTCTTAACTGAAACCAGTGGTTTCATATTCGAATGATTAGTATAAGCATGTGGCTTTGTGTTAACAGGTGTCCACATAACATTTAGTTGTGATTCAAACCATTTTTGCCATAAACTACTTGTCTGAATTTTGTTTAGCATGAATGGGCTTAATGGTTTATCACGCATGTTACTTTTCTTTTCTAAAACTTCTCTAGAAGAAACCTTATCTATAATTTTGAATGCCACTATGCTTCATCAATCTTAGATTTGGAAGTTACAGAAGTAGTATCTAAAGTCTTAGATTGTGTCGCTTTCTCAGAAAACCTAGTCTTATGAGCTACAAAAGTAGTTTTAGAAGATTTTAGTATCCTAGAATTAACAGAGAAGGTTTTACGAGCATTCGAACGCACATGCCTATTTATGCTTAGCAACACATTTATCATGACAAGGAATAAGCACACTTTTATCAATGGAAACACACTTACACAAAGTTTATCGCTTTAGAAGCTCGTTTGCAACAGCTCATCAATTACATTCTCCTTGGCTTGACATAAACATTATGCAAAATGTATTATATGTTTGTTTGTTTTTCCTAACATAAACTGCTTCTTTCTTTGCCTTCATTCTTAGAGACATCTAAGGCACTTGGTTGGACTTGTAATCTCTTATTCTGTGGTCTTTAACATCGGTTGTAGCATTCATTCTTGTAGAAGATAACAAATTATTCAGATTTTTGTTTGTGATTCTTGTTGTGTGACCAACTCTGTACAGTCCAGACCCAGGGCTAATGGACATTTGTGTTTTGATGTTCCCTATTTATTTGGTATGTGAAGTCTGTAAAGCGACTGGTTTTGGCTCAACATGGTTCTCTTTTGTTTTTAAAACAACCGTCTGCTTTTGAAAAGCATTTTTATTTAAAGGTTGTGACAGAAATAAAAGATTGAGAAACCATGTGTTTTTGTCAACTTAGTTATTCACAAAAATCTACCATTTTCACCATTTTTCATTCTAGCTTTCAACTCAGATATGGTAACTAAAAGATTCTAATTCTCAGTACGAATAGCACCATATGCAAAAGTTTTCTCAGAGACATAAGCAATTAACTCATCCATTTCCTTTTGAGTTTTAGACTGTTTCTTTTTTATTGAATCGAAAAGCTTTTTATATTCCATTTTGGCATTATCTCGTTCTTTTTAAAGATTGTACTTTTTAAAATCCAAAGACACGTTCTCATCCTCAAGTTTCTGTATTCTAGAAATCCAAGAGAAATCAAGAGGTTTTGAGTTTTTATTCTTCAAAGAATCCCATTTTTGTTTTTCTTTTGCATGTTGCAATTTTAACTCAAAATCAACACTTTGTCATTCACCATCTTTAACATCTTTTCTCAAGAATTTTTATTCTTGCTTTCAAACCCTCTTGAATCTCTAAAGATTTCTTTTTGACTTGTTCAAGTTCATCATGTAAGGACTCATCAACACATTCATGATTTAACAACACACATAGCTCAATATCATGTTTGAGTGATGCTTCCAAAAGTTGATCTTTCAACAAATCATTTTGCCTTTCAATCTCATCAAGATAAACATCATTTTGCTCAAACGCATCTTTCATTTCTTTTATATCCCTTTGAAATAGATTCTGAAAGCCATCAAAGATCTCGACAAAAAGCATTAAGAGTTATCTCTTCCTGTGATGTATAAAACATACTTGCCCTTTTACTGTTCTGTTTTATCAACAGAAACAATTTTTCAAACCCAACTTGTATATTTAATAACCCATTGATCAAAGGTAACTCACTTGGCATTGTTTTTGTTTCCAGAATCTTAACAAAGGGAGTATAAGAAGATGAAGGACATGTTTGTTCAACAAATGATTCTTTTTGAGGAACAAAGTCATTATAAAGCGCATTTAATTGTTTGTAATCAATTGTCCAACAATTTTGTTTGTTCGCAACAGCAATTGGATCATTCATTTTTGCATTCATTTTCTGTTGACTTTTTAAAGCCTCCTCTATAGTTTCCTTAGAATCTCTAACATTCAAAGGGAATTTTCTTTATTACCGTCCTTGATGAACACAACATATAAACTATTGGGCATTCTGAATTGCTTGTCTGATTGAGTGTATTAAGGATTCGGAACACCAAAAACCATTGTTTTAATTGTTGTTCATAAAAAGATAATGGTTTTGGGAGTCTCCGAGCATAAACTTTGTTGTAATAGTATTACAATTTTCAAAAACATGTCAACATTCTTTTTCAGTTTTCGTCAAAGATCAAGAATAGTATCATGATACTTATCCTCGTTTTCACTCATTTTTCTTTTTAAAATTAACTGTGATTGTTGTAATTCCTCATTTTTCTGTTTGAAATGTTTGACCTCTTGACTCAACTCATCTCGTTGTTTTTCAAGATCTCGAATAATCTCTCGATCTCGATACAATTGAGAGTCAGCTTGTTTTTGAACACGTTTTGCCCTTTCATCAGCTTCAAGAAATTCTTTTAGATAATTGTTATCCTTGGTTATGTTTTCCAAAACCCGATTCCTTTCCTTATACATCTCAATCTGACTGGTCAAAGTCATATTTTGTTGTTGGACCTTTTGAGCAAATCTTTGTTGTTTTGCAGCTTCAGCATATGCATTCCTAGCGAGTGTTTCTAATGCACACTGATCATAAACATGTGTATCTTTTTTCAAACTCTATGCACTATATTTAACATTTTCCTTTTGACTGAATCAAATTGAAGATATGCTATTAATTTGATCATCAATCAATGGCTTTATTGTTAATATTTTAGTAGAGTTGGATACATTTGTTCAATCATTCTCATTGATAGACTGAAGATTGTATCCTCACATACAATCTGCAGACTCATAGCTTGGCTTATCATCAGAATTTTGATCAGCTGGTTGAATTTTGGCCATTAAGCATATGTTTGCACTAAGTTCTTCAATTTCTTCGATCATTGAAGCATCAGCAAAGAGAAAATCATTATGCTCATCAGTAAGAATTCCATCGGCTTCATCCTGTTTTGGCAACAACATTTGCTCCATGAATACTTCGATCATGAACCCTTGGGCTTGGGATATATTCCTAGCATAATGTTCCTTTTCACTCCGCACAGTTTTTTCATTGAACCGCTTGAAGTATTGCCTGGAGTCGGAGTTCGAACAATCCTTTGAACATTTGCAGTCTCATTTGTAGCATTCATTCCCTCAACAACTTCTCCTTGAACATAAGCTCTTCTATTATTTCTTCCAACATTACCAGAATTTTTGCTCTGAATATTCACCCTGTCACCTTTAACGACTGCTTGATTTCTGGTATTAGACGAAGCACGAAGACGATTGTTTGTTAGATTAGAGAAATTTTGAGTAATGGCTTTGGCGTAAGTAAACAAACATAGAGATGCTAGGGGATCTCAGCAATGGGTTGTGAAATCATCTGCTCAAAACTCGTCATCATAATCAACTACAGATGGAGGTGTCGTCACATAATAAGAGAGGTGTTTCTAAAAGATAAACCCGTGTGTGCTACTAGAGCCAAAGGATCATGAGACTTTTCTAACTTCTTTAGCAATCTCATTAGCTTGAGTGGTCTTTGTCTTCTCCAAATCAAGAATCCTGTTTTGTAAAGTGGTACACAGTGCCATTACTTCATCAAGTTTAAGTCTATCATCATCACTTCGAAGTGTGTTACCTCTTGCGAGTAGTGAATCATTAGAATATTTAGATACATTCTTAAACCTAGTTTGAGCAATAGTATCCCCCATGGTTTCTTAGCACCTGGGACTACCACCTGAAGTAGTTCCTAGGGAACTAGATTCATTAGGTGTTTCCTTAGATCGGGTCTTAGTTATGTTACCACTGTCCTGCTCTGCTTCTAAGCTAGAAGCAGTAGTGGCAGCCCTCACCAAACTGTCACCCAACTCCTTATGGACAGCCTCATCTGCAACATTGTCACTAGGATCATTAGACTGAGGTATCTGAGTGTGCTCTCTTTTAAGCTTCCTAGGTTTTTGTGTCTTTTGAGGTTGAGTTGATGAATGAATAATGGTAGGTGTGTGATGGAGATCAGTTAGATTTGCTGAACCTTCACCCAATTCTGATTGGTTTTGTACCATCATTGTTTGAAATAAAGGTGTTACTCTACCAGAAAAACCTTTGCCTACCCTTCTCATATTTCTAAATATCTTTTAGTGTGAGAGGGTGCAATATAAATTCTCTTATGATTTGGCATCCCCTCAAGTTGTTGGTCCAAAAACACTTGTACAAACCTTGGATACATCAAAAATTTACTAGATAAATTATCCAAGTTTCTAATCATACTTTCAAAAATGTATTTTAGAAAGTTAAACTTCTGATTTATAGCTAAACAGATAATTACAGATGCCATAGTACTACTAAACTCATTCCATGCAGTAGTCTTTGAACTTAGACATTGTAGAATAGTATGAATCAGAAATTTCCATTGTGGGGAAAAGAATGGCTTATAGAAAGTTAGCTTTTGTGAAATTTTCTCATACCCCATCAGTGTAAGTTGTTCAAAGATGGTAGAATTTGGTAGACAATCAACACCTTCTGCATCTTCTAGTTGAAGATCTCTTCTAACAGTTGATTCAGTGATGATTATCTTCTTGCCATCTACTAGGGCATGCAACTGTACTTCCCCATTGATAGTTTTGGCCTTGACAGTAGACCAGAACTGTTCGATACAAGAAATATATATTGTGGGATTAACGGTTAGTGCATACTTTATAGGGTGTGCATTCAAAAAATCCACAATTTGTTCAAACCCATCACTCTCTTCGGGTTTAGACAAAAATGCGACCATGTTATGAGTATCCGCAAACTTTAGATTCGCCATTTGTGTTGGGTTTTGATAATGGATGATAAAATTGAGTTAGGGTTTGTAGTTAGAGAGTATTTGAAAGAGTAAAATTGATTAAAGGATCGATTGAAACCCTTAATCAAAGTATTTATGAAAATACCCTCAACAGCATTAACTTTCACCCAGCAGTAGTAAGTTATGCCTAGCAGCATTAACTTTGAGTCACCAGCATTAACTCTAATTCCATTCTAAACAACTTTTCCATTATCAATTTAACACTTTTCTTTGCTTTTCCTGCAAAATGTTAGTCCAAAAACCAAGAAAACACAAGCCATAGCAATTTTCACAATTATTACAATATTAATTATACCTAGCAGTATTAAGTATGACTAACAGTATTAACTCAGTAGTATTAAGTATAACCAGCAGTACTAATTATACTTAACAGCAGAAACTTTTAATGACATGAATAACACTACTAATTCATACAAAACTTTACAAAAACATAAAGAGATGACAGACTTTAAATGATCATCATTCCAATACTAACAATCAAATATTGAAATCTACTTACATCAAAAGCTTTTGTAAGCAAATCTGCAACATTCTTGTCAGTATGGATTTTGACCATTTAAATCAATTTCTTTTCATTGCAATCTCTAATAAAATGATGTCTAATCTCTATATGCTTTGTTTTTGAATGAAAAACAGGATTTTTAATTATGCAAAATAGTACTGTTATTATCAATAAAGATCTTGGTATGCCTAAAATTGTACCTATAATTAAGTAGTTGATTCTGAATTCAAAGCACTTATCCATAACAACTTGAAGCAGCCACATATTCAGCTTCTGTTATGGAATTTGCAACCACTATCTATTTCTTGCACTGCCATGATATTAATTACATCTAAGGGAATTGAAACATATTGTAGATTCTATCCAAGCTTGCTCCAGCATAATCACTATCAGTGTATGCTACCAAATCAAAAGGAGAATCTTTTGGATACCAAAGGCCCAATTTTGGTTGACCTTTTAAGTACCTAAAAATCCTTTTCACAGCATAAAGATGTGAAACCTTTAGATTGACTTGGTATCTAGCACAGGCACACACTGCAAACATGATGTCAGGTCTTGAAGATGTAAGATACATCAATGAACCAATCATTGACCTATACATATGAACATCTACTTCTTCACCATCTTCATCCTTGAGCAAAGGCTTTTGAGTTTCTATTGGTGTGCTTGCAGTCTTGACTTCTGTAAACCCAAATTTCTTTAAAATTTCATCAACATATTTATCTTGACTAATAAATATGCCATCCTTCTTCTGCTGCACTTGTAATCCCAAAAAGAATGTAAGTTCTCCCATAGAACTCATCTGAAATTTCTCATGCATCAACTTTTCAAATGCATTGCATAGCTCCTTCTTTGTTGAACCAAAGATGATATCATCTACATAAACTTGGACCAGCAAAATATCACCTTTGTACCTTTTGATGAATAAGGTTTTGTCAATTTTCCCTCTTTGAAACTCATTGTCCAACAGATATGTTGACAAGGTTTCATACCAAGCTCTAGGGGCTTGATGTAGTCCATACAATGCTTTTTCAACCTTGTATACTCTATCAGGAAAGTCTAGATCTTCAAATCCTGGTGGTTGACATACATACACCTCTTCTTCAATCTTCCCATAGAGAAAAGCACTTTTTACATCCATTTGATACACCACAAAATCTTTAAATGAAGCATAAGCTAAAAATAGCCTAATTGCTTCAATTCTTGCAACAGGGGCAAAGACTTCATCATAGTCAATCCCTTCTTCTTGTGTGTACCCTTGAGCAACCAATCTTGCTTTATTTCTTATCACAATTCCCCTTTCATCCTTTTTATTCCTGAAAACCCATTTAGTGCCTATAGCCCTTTTTCCATTTGGTAAATCCACTAAAGTCTAAACTTCTTGTAACTTGAATTGTAGAAGCTCTTCCTGCATAGCCTCTATCCAGCTTGGATCCTTCAATGCATGAATTACCTTTTTGGGTTCTTCCTGTGATAAAAAGCAAGCAAACAAGCAGTTTTGAAGGTCTTTATGGTTTGTTCTTTGTTGAATAGTACTAACAAACCCATGTTCCTCCAAATTCTTTGACATCTTTCTTGTTTGTGTAGCTGATTGCAAATCTCCAATCACTTGATCAAGAGGATGATCTTTATGAATTCTTGTAGTTGGAATAGGACTGACTTGGATTGTTGTATCCAAATTGTTCATGTCAGCCTCTGCACCATCATCTTCATCATCTCTTGAGAAGTCAAATATGCTATAAAAATATCCACCAAAAAAGCATCACAAAACAACCAGCACAAATCTAAACAACAAAAATAACTCGATTTACACCTACTAAAATGCCAAGAAGCTTAACGCACATGTCACAATCCATAATGAAAGGATGTATCTAGGTTTAATGTCCCATCATGTGGTCACCCCGACACATGCCCAACCATTAACCGCTTCAATACAAATTACCTAGACAACTCCTTTTAATCAAAACGTAACAAATTTTAGTGTGAATTTTACGCCCTAAAACCCTTACTTAATTACTCTCAATAATTTTATACAAAAATATCACACATAACCTTATTGTTTACTAGAATACCAGAGATTCCCAAGTATTAATTAAGAGTAACGCCCAAAGTAAAATCAAGACTCAAAACAGTCCAAATTCAGACCTGCACGCACACTAAAGAGTTTGACCTAAAAACATACTTAGACCTCCAAAACAGAAGCTCTACTTATTGGGGAATTTCTATAGACACATATAAATAAACCTTTGTTTTTTAAAAAAAAAAAATAAAAAACAAATAAAGGCTGAAGCACTAATTCGAATTTAAGTGGGGGTTTTACAAACTCGTAATCTTACCAAAAACTGACCCTTATTTAACTAGCTCTGACAACTTTTCCTTGCAACCAACGTTTTGAATGACTTCCCGCCCTCAATAAAACCCACTTCGAGGACGGAAGTTCTAAAAACTAACTCACCGAGCTACTTATAGGACTTGGAAACTTGACAAAGCTATTACCATCATAGAGAAATCAGTCAAACAAACCCAGCCCTAAAATTCTGCCGCAATCTAAATCAAATTCTAACGCGAATTAAGTTTAACCAATTACACCCATAAGCTTCTAATTCAACCCAAATCATTATAAAATGATCATTATACCATTAATTACAAATTTAATGAACCATAATTATCCACCATATTAATTATTACATGATTAAAGATTAATAACTAACAAGGATTAATTAAAACTTACCTTAGAGCTTGATTTCTTCCCAAAAGCAAAAAACCCTAATTTTTTCTCCTCTTTTCTCTTTGTCTCTTGGATCGGTCGAACAGTATATGAGAGAGGGTTATGGGATTTTATTTTGTATTTATAGGCCTCTAGAATAATCCTAGATAATTCCTAATTAGAGTCCTAGTTTAATTAAGGCTTGAGATTTCCTTTCTTTTTTTTCTTTTCTTTTGTTGGCCGACGCCTATCCCACACAATATATATAATATATAACATATATATATATATATATATATATATATATTATTAAATTATTAATTAACTAATTACTTGCATTACCTTAAGTTTTTATAAAAACCTTAGCTTGTTTGCGCATACCTTTTCGCTTAAACGCAATTTACTAGACTTTTAAGAATAAATAACTTTTCACTTCTATTAACCCTAACTTTCCAAAAATAACAAATTTCGTTTCTTTCAATATTCTAACTTCATTTTCCGATCATCCAAAACTACAACAACCTAATAATATGAATACTAAATACTTACACATAAATACATACACACAAAATACCAAACGCTCAAAATACACAATTCATTACATGTCACTCTCAAAAGTGAACGAAATGCACCCACATTTGCAACTCATCATAACGCACACATCAATGAGACTCACACACTCACTAGGTATTGATTCATAAATCCTCATACAAACATACATTAGAAACACATAGCAACACACATACCCATACATATAGAACAAAATATTTAACAACACTATCGGTTTGACCAACCTGCTCAAAGCCACTGTTGTCACACATACAAGCAATAGGAGCTTGATGTAGTCCATGAACAATGCTTTTTTCAACCTTGAAAAAATTATCAGGAAGGAAGTCGGATCTTCAATCCTGGTGGTTACAATATACAACCTCTTCTCAAATCTTCCTCCTATAGAGAAAACACTTTTGACATCCATTTGATACAACACCACAAAATCTTAAAATTAAGCATAGCTAAAAATAGCCTAATTGCTTCGAATTTCTTGACAATATGGCAAAGACTTCATCACAGTCAATACCCCTTCTTTTTGTATAACCAAAGATCAAACCAATCTTGCTTTATTCTTACATAATTCCCCTTTCATTCCTTTTTATTCTTGAAACCTATTTAGTGCCTATAGCACCTTTTTATTTTGGTTAAATCCACTAAAGTCTAAAACTTCTTGTAACTTAAATTGTAGAAGCTCTTCTTCCATATCCTCTACCACTTGGAAACTTCGATGCATGAATGACCTTTTTGGTTCTTCCGTGATAAAAAGCAAGCAAACAAGTAGTTTTTGAAGGTATTTAATGTTTTGTTCTTTATTGAATAGTACAAACAAACCTAATGTTCCCCAAACTCTTGACAACCTTCTTGTTTGTTTAGCTGATTGCAAATCTCCATTACTTGATCAAGAGGGATCTTTAGGATCTTCTATTTGGAATATGACTTGAACCTTGGAATTGATGAAATCCAAAATTGTTCATGTCAAGCCTCTGCACCAAATCTTCATCATCATAAAGATATGTTATAATCTTCCATTCAGGCATATATAGATCAAGCAAAATTCAAATGGCCTTGTTTTTCCACCAACAGCATTAACTTCATTTTTTGCTAGCACATAACTTATTGTTAGTTGCTGCGTTAACATTATCTTCTTTCAATTGATCAATACCTTCACTATCATTTCTTGAATCTTCATCAACCTTCTTTCCATCATCACTTGAAGGTATGGATCCATCATCTTGAGAACTCTTTGGATCTTGGAAATGTGAAGGATTCAGCAGGGCCAATAATTGTAGCAAAATGCAATTTTTGACAGGATTCTGTCTCCTGTTTCTGCTTGACCTGCATTATCACTGGTTTTGTACCTACAAAACCATTAAACTGTGTACCAGCAAACAATTGGCTCATAATTCATTGGTTCGTTGTTAGTGCGATCATATTAAATACCAATCTAGTCCACTACCTACAACAATAGGTATACTCTCACTAAACCTGATATGCAAGTTTTCTTCTACTATCCTTGTTATACTATTGAATACTCTAAAGGCTTTACTATTCAAAGAGTATCCAACAAAGAAACCTTCATCAACCTTACCATTAAATTTGCCTAAGTGATCTATGGTATTAAGAATGGTAACAACACACCCAAATGGTCTCATAAAACTTAAAGTTGATGATATTACCCAAAAAGTTCATAGGAGTTTCTGGTTATAAGGCTTAACAACTAACACTCTATTTGCACATAGCAATCAGTAATAACTTCTTCTATACCCAAAATGTAAGTTTTAGCAACTTAAGAATGCACTAGCAAAGTCCCTAACACTTAAATAGTGTTCCTATTTCTCCTCTGTTCAGCAACTCGATTTTTTGAGGAGTTCTAGCAACCACTATATTGTCTCAATACCCTTCATCTCGATAAAACTGATTCATCTCTTAGTTTTTGAACTCATCCATTATCACATCTAATCAGCCTTTAACCTTAATGTTGTGATCAATATATTTTTCTATCCCGAGTTATAAAGGAACTTAATAATGCCACTCAGTCTCATCCTATGTAGCTAGAAAAAAAATCCATTGAGAATCTACTGAAATCATAATTGCCATAAGGCTTGTTAACCAAATGTTCAACCAAGAACAATTCCATAAGCAATGAATTAAAGGAAGACTGAGTGAGTCCTGTTGGACTAAACGAGAGGCACTGTGTTGCTTTCCCATTTGACATCAACACATGTTTGATCATTTTCAAAAAGTTTAGAAGGTAAACCATCTTATAATATTTTCTCCTTAAACCAATTATTCATGGTTTAAAATTTAAGTGACCTAATCCTTCTTTGCCAAGTATTAGGATTCATCATATGTGGCATTTGCAAAAAGGCAGTTAAGACTCCTTTAAGAACTATGTCTTTAAATCAACACTAAACATATTGTACTTTCTAGGAAACTCAAGTAAAACTTGACTTCATCAATAACTTAAAGTTTTTGGAGAATAAAACATTACCATACAGTGTCATTAAAAAGAACAACATTCTTTTTATCACACATTTGCTAGACACTAAAGAGATTAAACTTTAACTCTCTCGACAAACTACCACATTTTCAAAATATAATTTCCAAGATTTTAATGGTACCTTTTCCTGTGATTTTCCTCCATGGGGTTTCCCATCTCAAAAGCAACATATCCTCCATTCTATCTCTTTCATAGTCTGTAAGAAGGAACATGTTCCCAGTCATGTGCCTGAGCAACCACTAACAATCACTCCTTGATCCTATAAGATCACTTAGTGGGAATGCCCTGCACATTAGATAAGAAAATCAGATTCTTTTGGGGACCCAACCATCACTGCTTGATATGCCTTGTGCATCCAATATAAAAATAACACATTAATCAAACTTCTTTAAGGTAATTGATGCACTGTTATGTTTAGAAACAGGTCAAAAACTTTAGTCTTTGTTTTCAAACCCAACAATTTGAGCCTTAACAACATTAAGATGTTTTCCCTAACATCATTAACTACTCTGGCTTTGCTTAGCAGTATAACAATTTTACCCCTATAACAATATTAAACCCCTTTGATTAAAATTACTGTTTTTTTAAATGTAGTGTCTATGATGGGCCTCTTAACATTTGAATGTGAAGTTTTAGAAAGATATGACATTGGTCTAGCAGCATTCACTGTTGTTTTTGTGTGAGCAGCATTAACTTGTCTAGCAGTATTAATTGATACTAAGCCAGACTTCATTATACTCTAGCTCATTTGGACATGTTCTTTTTAGCACAGGATGAGATCTTTAGCAAAGTTTTGATGATTTCACCCTTTAGAGCTTGTTCCAAACAGGTTTTACCATCCTTTACTTTTGAAACTGTTTATGATGGTAATTGCAGTCAACTTGCAAATGATCAAAACTTCCACATACATAACAGGCCTTATTAAACATCTCAAAATTGCTTCCTAGTCTTTGAGACATCATATTGTTCTGATTTATTTGATTGCCTCTTGGACTGTGAGTGTTTTACATATGTTTCTCAACTTGTTTAACAATTTTCCTAGCAGTTTTCTCTTGTTTCTTAGGTTTGACAAACTCTATCTTAGCAATACTAGGCTTAACTGTTTTCTTCTCAGTTTTAGTTTGAGACACATTTTCTTCCTCACTATCTGACATCCCATCTTCAATAATTGGAGAATCATTAGACTTCCTAACTACCTTAGACACTTCTTCATCAGACTTTCTGTTCTCATATACAGGCATATTAACAAACTCATCTAAACCAGTAAAATACATACGGTGATTAGAGGCATGAACATTCTGTGTAGAGTAACTGCATTATAATCCTAATCCTTTATTTGCATGTAACAATCTGACTTCTATATTTTTGTTTAAGCTTTTTAGATGCAGTTTCAAATTTGTCCTACATTAATTGAATTCCAATTTCTCTTTTTGAGCAATTTCTAGTTTTCTGCTTCATGAGCTCTCTGATACTAAAACTTTTACATTCAATTTCAAATTTTAAGACCTTTAACTTAGTGAATAAATAAGACTACATTTGCCTTATAAACTTTAAGTTTCTCTTCTACTGACTCTAATCCTGACTTATAAGCTAGAACCATTAACTCATATTTCTTAAAATATTTATGTAGTTGATCATATTGAGATTTAAAGGTTTCAACAGTTTTCAAACAAGATTTTGAACAATTTGAATTGTTAGATACCTCTGAGTCAGAACTTGAAGATGAGTAAGCCATGAGTGCATAATTAGGTCATTCCTGTGCCTGATCACTCCAGTCATACCCACCAAGACCATCACATGACACCAAAACTGTGGAAGTGGATGTTTCTACAGGCACAGTCCTTCTTGTGCTTTCCTTGTTCTTGTAGTCTTGATTTCTTAGAGCTCTGCATTCTTTAGCAAAATGTCCCCTCTTGTGGCAGTTGTAGCACTCCACTTTGGACTTATCAAAGCCAACAGACTCATTGCCATTGATAGTAAGCTTCTTACATGTATTCTTTAAAAACCTTCTAGCCCTCATAGTCAACATAGCCATTTGCCATCTCAAATCCATCTCTTATAAATCACCTGGATGGATTTGTTACAAGTCCTCATGTGCAAGATGAGGATTATTTGGTTGACTAGCAAGGAATGCACAAATAACAGCATCACTCAAGTTGTCAATATTATAAGCATTAACTTGAGTATTAGCAACAGAAACTCCATTAGCAGTATTAACTGCTTGAGCAGTACTAATTGATCTATTAGTGCTGCTATTGTTGTTATTTGAAGAGGACACAAAAGCCATGATCATTGTTCATTAAACTTGAAGCTAGAAAACCTTTTGAATTCTGTTTCATAAACCATAAGGTTATTTGTAGAGATCATCCATGTGCTTAATGTGACCAATCGTATTATAATTCCTCCACACCACAACATTGTGTTACACTCAAGGTTCCAAACTTCTTAATATCTTAAATGGTTCACAATCTCGTCTTGTGAAATCGTTTCTACCCAAAACTTTAATGATTCACAAGCTTTTGAAGCCTATCAAAAGTTTGATCAAGCATCTTTGAGCTTGGAGCAGTAAAGTTTTCATATTGCTGCTTTAAAAGATTCCTTTGGGTCTTCTTTGTAGCTGCATTCCTACCAAATCTCTTTTCTACAACTTCCATCAATAGCTTAGCATCCTTAATTGAGTTAAACTTTAACTGATGTTCATTAGGAATGCCCATCATTAAAGTACTTCTAGCTTTCACCTCTAATCTTTTTTGAGCCTTCTCTTCAGCAGTTGTAGGAGGCATTACTTTCTCAATACCCTCCACAACTGTTATTTTTGGTGTAGTGTTTCCATTCTATATGACTTCTAAAAGTGCATAGTCTATCATCTGGATGTATTGTTCAATCCTCATCCTCCATAACTCAAACTCACCCGGTTTGAGCATGGAAACTTTGGATGCAGCCACCATGTGTGCAGAATCTTAATCCATATCTTCTAGCAAAGTTTCTCAAAGCAACAAGCTCTGATACCACTTGTTGTCCTAGTTGTAGGATACCTCTTGTTGGATCCCACTTCAATAGATCGAATTCCTTAAAGCTAGTTTAAAAGTTTAGTTAATATTTAATAAATCTAACACATGCTAAATAGAAACTATGTTAAGTGAATTAAAGATTGGTTTCGGGAAATCTAACTTTAATATTAGAAGAATTCTTAATGAAACAGTAACACAATATCACAATTCAACAACAATAAAAGCTCCAAAATTATTAAAGAATAATACGAATACTCTCTAGTATTTAGGGTTACAAAACCTTTAGAAGCTATGATAACTACTTTATCAAATCGTAAACAACATATTAAACTCTATACCCTAGGACCTCCTTTTATACACCAAGGAGTCTAGTCGATTTAACATAAATTCCTAAAATTAGAATAATCTCATTAATCTACTCAATAAATAACTTAATAACTTATCAACGTAAGTAATCTTGATCTCCAAACAGAATCTTTAGTCCTTTCTTCTGTCCTTTATCCATTTCTTTGATATGGAAACCTTTCAGCAGTCATAATCTTTGAGCAGTCATAACGTAAAAGCACCAGTAGCATTAACAGAGGCACAAGCAGTAGTACTACTTAGAATAGTTTCTTCAATCTTCACCAGCATTACTAACTTTACCACTCAGCATCACTAACTTATACTTAAGCAGTAACTAAATATAAACTAACAGTAGTTACTTGTGAACTATCAGTACTAACTTTAAACTAATATTAGAAACTGAGTGAAACTAGCAGTACAAGAACTTTATACTAGCAACACAACTACGATTGATCCTTGTTGTGTATTTTTATATATGTATTTATATTTATTGATACATAAAAAGGTGTAAGTTTTCTGCGAGTCAATTGTTCTAAGCTCTTGAATTTTTGAGCATAAGCTCAAAACAAGTTACTTTTCATCTGTTTTAAGTTGCCTTTTGGTTTTGAGCTTATTTAGGTGCTTAGTTTTAAGCTTACTTTTTCACAAAATTCAGTCATAAAACTCCCCTGGTGCAAAACAGCCAATTGGCACACCTTTTTCTTGGCTTATTTAAGCTAAAAAGCTTAAGCTTTTTACATTTCTGGAAAGCTTATAAGCTCTTTAATAAGCCCCCAAAAGCCCAACCCTTAAGTCACCTTCTAGGTGGCTTATTTTTAAGCCAAAAGTAGGCTTGAGGCTGTTTGAAAAACATCCTTAAGCTCACTAGGTCAATTAGCTTATTTGAGCTTGTGGCTTATTGTTTTTGCTTATTCCTTATTGCTTTAGGTGAATTAAGTTAGTTTAAATAGCTTTTTAGGATTCTGGGCTTATATTAAGCTAGCAGCATTAAGTTTTGAAACTAGCAGGACTAACTTTAAAGTTAGAACTGCTAGGTTCATAAACTCATTTGTGCTTATTTTGAGGTGCTTATAGGTGTTTCAAACCCCAAAATAAGAGGGGGTTATTGAAGCTTATTGGCAAATCACCAAAGCTGTGGCCCCACTTGGCCTCAAGAACAGCTTAAGGGGCTTAAAATTAAGCCCCAAAAGCTGTCCCAACAGTTTGCAAGATAGTCATAAGTTCTTTGGCTTATTCTTTTTTTTCTTTGCTTGTTTTTTTTACTTTAAGCTTTTCATTTGTGCTTATTAGGTTGGCCTTAAGCAATCTTGGCCCCATTAGTTTAGTTGTAGCTTATTTGAGCTTATTTAGTTAAAAAATTCTAAGTCTTAGTTAAAAAATGTACACTTAGCTTAATTAGCCATTCTGCCAACTTTAAGCCCGTTTTCCAGCTTATTTATAAGCCCTTTTCAAGTTTGTTAAAAAAATTTCAAAAAAAAAATAAAAGGGGAAAGTAGCAAGTCGGGGGTGAGCAAGACTCGAACCCCCGAACTCTACCACTCTCAGCCCTCTTTTCTACAAACACCCCTACCGCTGTGCCCTTGGGTCTTTTCTGTTAGACCCTTGGGCACTTTGGTATATAAAGGTGTTTTGCCCCTTTAAGCCTATAAGCTGTTCAAGCTTATTTGACAGCTTATTTGATAAGCTGTGCTACCTAGCTTATTTTTTCTAGGACCCTTGTCATTTTAGCTATTTTGTGTAAATTTTTTAGATTTTTTTATAAACTTTAGTATTTTTTTATAATTTATTTTCTTTAAAAACTTTAAAAAATCATAAAAAATAAAATATTAATCAGAAAAATATAAATCTTTTTTCTAAAATTTTCTTTTTTCATATATTTTGTTGGAAAAATATAAAAGTTTCTGTAGGATTGATTTTTCAAAAATTCATTTTCTAAAGAACGGGATTCGTTCCCGTTCTTGTCTTGACTCGTTTTTGGGTCAAACGACCTCTGTTTTTAGTCTAGTTTTTTTTTAAACTTCGTTATTTGTCATTTAGAATCTATTTTAGCTTTTAAATTTGTTTTAGGGTTTAATTTGCAAAATTTAGGTTTTTAGCCCTCGTTTTTCGTGCCCGTTTTAGGTTTTAAGTTATATAGCTTTCGTTTTTAGGTTTTATTTAATCGTTTTTGCATATTTAACTTGTAGAAATAGAAAACCAATCATACCTTTGTCATATTCAAACATTCAAACATCAATCATCAATCCTTACTTTACCATAAAATGGCATTTTTCTCAATTCAGCACCAGACTGGTTTCTTCACATCTAGCAAGCATTCTATCTAAATTAGCTAGACAACAATCAAAAGAGTTACCGAATACCGAGAAGTCGTCCATGAATACTTCCATAAAGTCTTCTACCATATCATGGAAAAATACTTTCATGCATCTTTGAAAGGTAGTTGGAGCGTTGCATAACCCAAAAGGCATTCTTCGATAAGTAAAAGTCCCATAAAGACAGGTGAATGTTGTCTTTTCTTGATCTTCGGGTGCGATTGGAATTTGGAAGAATCCTAAAAATCCATCAAGAAAGCAGTAATATTCATTCCCACATAAACGTTCTAACATTTAATCAATAAAAGGAAGAGGGAAGTTGTTAGCCTTAATTATATTAAGTCAAACATGAATGTTATCGGTCTTATAAAGTGAAATTGGGTCTTGTATTATAATAGGCTAGTCGGGTTCAACAGGCTTGGATTGTAATCTAATATTGTCCGTGTTTCGGGCTCAAAGTCCAAGATAAGCCAAGCCCGACCCAAGTTAGAAAGCCTATATGCCACTTATGGTTCAAGGGTATAAAAGAAACCCTCTTCACACATGGAGAGGGTGTTGGTTGCATTTTCTTACACTTGTAACTCACCTTTCTCTCTCTAATCTAAGTTTCCAAGTTCTTTTTCTTCCTCCTTTATTTTCTTTTTATTGCCGGCTCACATAGAGCTTATTTGGGTTTGCTTATTAGTTGTGAAAGGATTAATATAAGACCAACATGTGGTATCACTCGCCAAGGGGTGTTTAGTGTTCGATTTTTGTGGTTTAGATAAGCAAACCGTAGCTTATTTATCTTAATAAGCCCACGGTTCAAAAAAGCTCGGAGCTTATTGGCTTATTAACCTTATTCTCTCTTTGTTCTTCATGTTCTTAATCTTATTTAGGAGTCATTTGATATATTAGATAAGCTCCAAAGTCTTTTTTAAGCTTATTTACGAATAGGCTTATTTTTCTTCTTTTTCTTCTCGACATGGCGTATTCTTGTTTGATTCGGAAGATACACAAGAGTCACGTCATCCTTTTACTTTATTCTTCAAACTAGCTTTTTAGTTTTCATAATTTATGTGCTTATTTTCAAGCTATTTCCTAGCTTATTTCGAGCTTATTCAAGCTTATTTGGGAACTTATTTTGTGGCTTATTTGTGATTCCTCTTATCCAATTTAGTGGTCCCAACCGGTTAAGACAAAAAAGGAACATAGATCCACCATTTCAGGATCATAGTACTATTAGTTTTGTTGTTTTATTAAGAAGACAAAAAGTGGTCCTCACAAGAAAGTGTTTCCAAGCGAAATATGTTGATATTTGAGCAAAATATGCAGGTTTAACTCGAAGTGAATGATTGGTAGTTTTACGTACCTATAAAATATATAATAGAAATACTAGTTAGGTAAATTCCAACTATTCACCTTTAACCAAGGTAAAAAATCAAAACTTACAAAAATAATATATAATATATATAATATACGTAAGTTTAACCGGGTAAGTATGATCACCCGAGTCGTTATCCCCAATGACTAGTGAAATTGAAACCACGTTAAGGTTCGGATCCTGATTTGAATTAAGCAAAGATATGAAATTCTTTAAAATTTAAACTAATTAAAAACTATAAAAGTAATAAAACTCTTTTAAATAAAGTCCTAAAAGTTTTATAAAAATTACACTAAGTAAAGAAATCGTGCAGAAATTTTCTAAAAATAAAAGCCCTAATTTTTATCTTTTTATTAAAGTTTAATAAAACTAATTAAATCCTAACCCTAATTATTAAATAAAACTAAATAAAACTAATTAATAACTAACTTAGGGACTAACTGTGAAAAATACTTAAGGACTAACGGGCTAAAACATTTAACGGGCAAGGATTAACTGGAAAACAACTAAAACAGAAAAATTACAGGAATGGTCCCTGAGGACTTACCCCGATAACAAACTAAGTCCAATTATAAGCTCAAATTCTAAAAGTGCTTATCACTAAAAACTTAAAAGAGAAAAGTTGTAAAGGAAACTAGGGGGAACAAAATTAATAAAAGCTACTTGGGTTGAAAACAACTAATAAGCTCAATAAGAGCTTATTTCTTAACTGACCTCAGAAAGTGGGGTTTAACCCTTGTTTTTAGAAAATAAGCTATAAAAGACTCAAAATTAATTCAAAATGAAAAAGGAAAGAAGTTCTAATTAGCTTATGACTTGCTTAAGCTAAAAATGCAAAGAAGTCTAACTTAAAAATGCTTTTAAGCTGCTGAAACTAAGCATGATTTAAGCAAACTCAGGAAATAAGCAAAGTAGCACAAATTCCAAATAAGCTAAACACCTTAAAAAGATAAACTAGACTCTAAAAACTTTAAGAACTTATTAAACTACTTTTAATCTATCTAATTAAGCTATAAAATCTAGACCCATAAGCTAAATTAACGAATTTAAATCCTAAAGTTTCTAAGTACTGTTTTTGGCTTTTTAATTTTTTTTTTTTAAGAACTTTTGACAGCAAAAATAAGCTAGGAAATTAAGCTAGAAAATGAAATTTAAGTCCTAATCTATATTAAGCTATAACTAAACTATAAGATGCTAAAAGATAAGCTATTAAATCCTACAATTACTGGCTTAAATTGAGATTTAAATCTCAGCAGTACTAACTAACTTAGTACTGCTGGTGCAGAGTTCTCTTTTTTAAAACAACTGAATAAGCTAAAAAGATAAGCAGTAAATTGAAAACTAAAACCTAAATCATATTAAGCTATATCTAGATTACTTCCAACTTGAATTTGAAAACCTAAATCCTATTTTTACTCAACTAAAAATTAAGCTAAAGGTGGCAGTACTAACTTGTGACAGCAGTACTGGTAGCAGTACTAACTTATTGTTAGTACTGGTGCACTTTTGCACAAGTGCAAAACGAAAATGCAGGTTTCCTAAGGGAAATCTTGCACTAAGACATACTCAAATAGAGTGTTTAAACAAAGTTCAAGCAAGATCTAAGCCTTAAGGGCCTTGGATCAAAGTCTCACAAGCCAAAAGATAGTCAAAACTGCCCTAATGTAAAAACAAAGATAATAAGCCATATCTTTTGAAATTTTGAACTCTAACTTTTAAAAACTAAATGAAAACTAATCTTAAATGAAAACTTAGCTGACTCAAGCAATTAGCACAAGTGAAATTGACTTTAAGAGGTCAAAGTGCACTAAACCAAACACTCCTTTACTACTATGACAGTTATGATTAAGCTACTAAATTCGAAATCTATTTAAACAAATACTTAATACCAGATAACTAATAGATTTAAACAACCTTATTAAGCATGAATTAACAACTAGATAAGCAATAATCTAAGACTTAAACTATTTTACTATATTTTTGGTTTTTTAGAGGTTTTTTTTTAAGACAAATATATGAAATACTAAGATCTAACTAAGAGAACTAAAAACAGACAAACAACTATGATTATTAAGCTAAATTATACTAAAATAAGCACTAATAAGCATATTCAATAAGCAAATAAGCAGATCTAAATTTAGAAATCTATAAAACTAATATTTAAAGCAAGATTTTAAAAGAAAACTTACAATTCACCTCTAGCTAAACAAGAGGTACCAATTAAGGCAGCTACAAGCTCCCTAGCTTATTAGATAAGCTAGAGTAAAGTCCTTGGGATCTCTTCCAAATTAAGATCCCCTTCCAAAAGCTTAATTCCAATATGATCCATGATAAAAGTAAGTTATACTGTTTTAAGGTTTAGGTAAGATTAATACTGAATTGATTAAGCTCTATTTCAGCTTATAGACTGAAAGAGCTTATTAAGAGCTTATTAGCTTATTGAGACAAATTGGCTATTTAAGAGAACTTATG